>PVHP010039911.1:0-16115 GCA_004024765.1 Zapus hudsonius | reverse complement strand
GAGCCGCCCTGCTTCCAGCCGCCCCCTCTTCTCCCCAGGCTCCAAGCCGCCAGGGCTTCCAGCTGTCCCACTCCCCTGCTTCCCGAGCTGCCTCCCCCAGCCTCCAGGGCTCCTAGCCTCCACCTCAGACAGGAGCTGAGCCGCCTGGGTTCTAGGCTGCCACCCAGGCACCCGAGATTCCAGCTGATCCCCCAGGGACTGGACCACCCAGCTTGCAGCCGTCCCTCCTTCCCCCTGGGCCCCAAACTGCCCAGGCTCACAGCTACCAACCCGGGTTCCAAACCTCTCGGGAATCCAGCTGTATCATGGGTTTGTGATGATAATGTGTTATTAATGGAGATGTTCATTTTGATCAACCAAGTTGAGTGTCTACAAGCTCTGCACTATAATGATTTTCTACCATTGTATTTGATGAATACTGGGGAGAAAATACCTGAAGAGTATGGAAATGATGCTGCTTAACCTTATCACCAAAAATTTTAAGGCCCATCAGTAATCTTATCTGTAACATTATTGTGATAGATAGACAAATACAGAGATAATAAGATTTGTTCTAAGAAGTTGGACTTTATGATTATGGAAGCTTCCAAATCCTAATGTATGCAAAGTAATTTTGTAAGGTGGATATCCAATATACCTTATGGTATAGTTCTAGTTAGAAATTTAGCATACTCGAAACCTAAGAAAGCACCCATGATACAGGTAGAGTTTACAGGTAGAACAAAAAATGCTATTTATTTAATAATTTTCAAATATAATTTATTTTAAAGTACTTTCACAGAAAAACTGGACAGGCATTATAGATTTTTCATATGTTCTACCTCCACAATTATATGGGGTCTGTCACTATCAGCATCTTTTACTCATAGGGTACAGTCTTACAACTTGTGAACATATATTGATTGTTATTTGATGCTATCATCTCAGAAAAGCAATTATTGCCATTTTTATCAGAAGCAGATGTGACTAGTCATGAGAAACCCTTGTTATTGTGCCTGTTGGCATTTATCCATAGATGGAGGATAGAAGAAGGGTTATTAGTCCCTCAATTGATATCCCAGGTGCCCTTATGCCAGCTGCATACAATGGTGTAGGTTTCCTGGTCTCAGGAGGAGTTACAGTATATATAGAGTAGACGATAAAGGGATAAGAAGCTCCATATATGTAGCTTTGGGAATGTTGTCATCCATATTGGGATGAGACTTTTCAATGCTACTGATATTTTGGGGTATCCATGCTTCTATAAGTGACCTCTCAACCATGCTCTGTAAAGAAGCCCAGTAAACTCATTGGCTTGACAGGTTGAACTCTGGTGGAATCTGAGTTACTCTGTTGGAATTGACCTGAAAGTAGGTAGCAAGCACTGTGAACTTCTCCCCAACTAAGAGCCCATGCAAAATAATGCATCATCATCAAGCAGGGCCCAAAGTCCCAAAATCAATTACAATGGTGATTTTTTTTTATTTCCATCTTTTCTTTTACATTTAGTTTGGCAGTTTTATATCAGAAAGCGATATGCCATGTGTGATGGTTAAGTTTTGATGTCAACTTGACCTTTCAAGTAATCTTGGGTGGGTCTCTGAGGATGTTCACACGAAGGCAGCCTCTCAGTAGGGGGCAGGATGTAAGGAAGCTCAAAGAAGCTAGAAGTAAACATCCTTTCCTGTGTAGGCAGTGCAGGAAGGAAATTCCAGAGACTCAGGAAGCCATTAAGTCTGGGATAGGGTTGCAAGACCCCAACCTAGGCCTATATAAAGGAGAAGAAATTCTCTTTGGCCCCTCTGGCCTGCTTGCTATTATGTGTGTGGTGATGATGGGTTTTTCTCTCTGCTTAGACCTATGAAAGAGGGCCAGCCTCTTTGGCTGTTACAGAACTTCCCCTCAATCTATAGTTACAATAAATCTTTTCTTCCCCCAAATTGTGCCTGGTTTGTAGATTCATCCCAGTGGTGTGTGGCTGACTGTGATACCATGTCTCCTTAGTTAAATTGGCTTCTAGATTCAGTGGGGAAACCCACCCTATATGTGTGGAGCACCATCCTGTGGGCTAGGATTCCAGAATGAATGAAAAGGAGGAAGGGGCAAAGCACAACATTCATCACTCTGCTTCCTGACTATGGATGCAATGAGACTAGCTGCTTCCCTGCCAATGATGGACTATAAACTCTAACTGTAAGTTGAAATTAAAAAGAAAAAAATTTCTTACCTCTAATTGCTTTTGTCAGGTATTTGTACAAAGTATCATTAGAGTAAGTAATGCAACCTTTGTTGTGAATTATACCATTTAGCACCAAAATGCATCTATATATTTATAAGAAACTTCCTTTTAATACAAATAAAGATGGAGAAACATACACTGTGCAAAACTGTAATGAAAGGAAACCTAGTTTTGGAGATAGTAGATATATAAATATGAGCACATTAAATGGGTATTACACAATCCAATAAGAAGACATAATCTTAAATTTGCATATAGCTAATAACAGAGCTTTGAGATGAATGAGGAAAAAAATCACGATTAGTTTGAAAAAATAGTTAAGCAGGGGCTGGAGAGATGGCTCAGCGGTTAAGGCACTTGCCTCCAGTGCCTAAGGCCCCGGGTTCAATTGTTCAATTCCCCAGGACCCACATAAGCCAGACCTGGCTCTGGTGCTCTCTCGCTCTCTCTCCCTCTCTCTCTCTCTCTCTCTCTCTCTCTCTCTCTCTCTCTCTCTCTCTCTCTCTCTCTCTCTCTCTCTCTCTCTCTCTCTCTCTCTCTCTCTCTCTCTCTGCTTGAAAATGAGTAAAAAATATTTAAAAAAATAAAATAAAAAATTAGTAAAAAAGAATAGTTAAGCATATCCATATTGCAGTTGGAGACTTCAGTACCCTCCTCTCCATAGTTGAAAAAAGTGGGCAGAAAATCTCAATGTATACAACTGGTAGAAACATTAACCTATGTGATATAAGAATGCTCCACCCAGAGAAGATTATTTATCCTTTTCAAGTACAGATGGTGTGATGGTTAGGTTTTGTTCTTAACTTGGATCTTTTTAATTATTTTGGGTGGGTCTCTGATGATATTTACAGGAAGACAGCCTCTCAGCAAGGGGCAGGATGGAAAGAAGCTCAAAGAAGCTGGAAGTAAACATATTTTCCTGTGTGTGGCATATAGGAAGGAAATTCCAGAGAGTCGGGAAGCCATTAAGTCTGGGATAGGGTTATAAGAACTTATCCTAAGGCTATATAAAGGAAAAAACTTCTCTTTGGTCCTCCTGCCCATTTGCTGTTCTGTGTGTATGATGTTGGTGATAGGTTTCTCTCTCTCTTCTTAGACCTGTGAAAGGGGCCACAGCCTCTTTTAGTGTTATGAAACTCCCCCTCAATCTATAGTTTCAATAAATACTTTTGACCCCAAATTGGGCCTGGTTTGAAGATTCATCGCAGCGGTGTGTGGCTGATTACAATAGATGGTGTACTTAATATGATAGAAATTATTTTGCTTAATAATCATAAATATTTGTTGTTTCCATGTGATTTTTTTCCTTTTTCTTATTTTCACTATCTTCTAACACTTTTTCCCTTCCTTTAAATTTTAAACATTTTTTTTCCATTTCTGAGATTTTTGTATATGTATATAATGCATTTTGGTCTTCTCTCCAAATTACTCTCTTTTATCCCTGGCCACCACCTTCCCATTAGTCCCCTTCTTCTTTCCTATTAATTCCATCTTCCTTTTATGCCTTTTAATTTGAACCCAATATGTTAAATTAGGATTACTTGTATGATCATGTGTGGAAGGTTATTTGCTATGGAATAGGCAATATTCCAATGGCTACACTACTGATGAACCTGATTCCCCTCATCTGTAACTGTTGGCTCAGTTGAGTACTCTGGGAGATGTGGAATCTCAAGTGCCCTTTCCCATCCATAGCAAAATATTGACTCAGTATTATGCAGGAAACCACAGCCACTATAAGTTCATGAGTGTAATGAATATGTTGTATCCAGAAGACAGTATTTCAAAGTCCTCCTCCACATCCTCTTGCTCATACATTCTTTCTTCACCCTCTTCTGTGAGGTTCCCTGAGCCTTAGAAGGGGTGCTTTAGATGTCTTGTTTAGGCTGAGCACACATAAGTTACTTATTCTCAGTAATATTTTTACCTATGCATGCATTTCTGCATTAACCATTACCCACTATAATAAGTAATTAGGTCTTTATAACCCTTTTATTTTGGATTTTATCTTGTTCCCTTTCAATGACCATTATTCCTTTTCTTTTTTGCCACTTCCTCTTGCTCTTGAGCCCCTTGTCAATAATTCTTCTCTTATGAGATAATTTATCTCTCTTTGTCCATTTTCTTACAAAGTTCACTCTGCTCTCTTTATATTTCTCCTTGTGTTTAGTTCATTTCTACCTGCTGTTTTTGAATTTTTGACTTGTTAATTTTTAAACAAATTTAAGATGTGTTTGAATTTAATTATTTTTGGTGTGTTGACTTCATTTTCTTAATTACTCATGGATATATTTTTCCCCAGAGGGTTCCTAAATTCATGTATATAATAATTTTGTTTTCTGGCTCAGCTCTTTTAGCTTTGTTTACCTGTGTTTTAGGTCACAGAACTGGGCTATCTATTTTATTGCCACCCTCTCTTAAGTAAGTGCAGCAAGTCCACATATTTTGTCTGTGATAACAGAAGTCATGGGTACTTAGAATTTGTGCTGTTTCTTGCAGGAATAAATATCCACTTCCTCCCCTTTCCTTTGTATTTCTCCTGACTTCCCATTTGCCAAGTTGTTGACCTTCCTTATTGCCTCTTTCCTTTCTGCCCCATAAGTTGTGCTTGCTTGCTTGATTGATGGATTTTTTTTTTGTCGTTGTTGTTTTGCTTTTTTGAGGTAGAGCCTCACTCTAGCCCGGGCTGACCTGGAATCCACTATGTAGTTTGAGGCTGGCCTCCAACTCACAGAGACCCTTCTGCCTCTGCCTCCTGAGTGCTGGGATTAAAGGCATGCACAACCACAAATGGCTCAAAATTTGCTTTTGTATCAGCATGCCCTTATATGTCATGCTTCTCTAAGTACTACTTGTTCTCCTTCAACCTTGAAATCTTCTATTATTAGTTTTCACTGTTCATTTTCTGATCTCCCTAGAAACCTTTTCTGCTTATACTTTTTCCCCTATAATTAGAGTGGACTTTGTCTTTCTCACAAAAAAGACATGTTGAAGTTTAGGCTTCTATGTCTCCAAGCTATGCCAGCAGTATTGTTTTCTGTGCTTCCTTTTTCATTTACATAGGTTATTTTAGGAATCTGGTCAACATACTGTAGCAATTTTTGTTAGGTACCTATTGTGTACATATGCTATTGTTTAAGAAAATATTTAAGGATTCCTTTTCTCCCAACTTGCAAGTTAGGAATTATATTCCTTTTACAGAAGGCAATAAAAAGTGTCAGTATGAAAATGATGTGTCAAACATCTACTGTCGGATGCCTCCTGAAATTTTAATCCATTAAAGGTTTGTTTTTAATCTAAAGTATATATATATATATATATATATATATATATATATATATATATATATATATATGATGTATAAGGGCATGGGTGATACAAAGGCTAGCCTTCAAAAAGTATGATTTATGAAATTATAATCTATTAAAGGTTTATTCTTAACCTAAGGTTTATACTATAGGTATAAAGAAAAATATCCTCTACCTTTTTAAAACTCTCAGGTAATATGGTATTATATATCATTGGGAATGTTTTTTACTGACAGAAGCTAATATCTGATGAACATTACTTGAAATTACCAGAATATTTATTGGAAATGTAAAACAAGGATGAAATAAGGAAGTGTCATATTTTTATAATGTTTTCAATATTGTATACTCTCTTCATCTATACTTTGCTAAATTCAAAGATTTCTGTGGTTTGTTTTGGTGGTGCTTGTGGGGGCATTTCACCCCTTGTTAGCTTCAGACATTATGTCTTTTTTTTTACCAGGAAGCATAAGAAAATAGAAAACACATGTGCTCTTCTATCAGGAAACCACAAGCATTTTCCCAAGTTCCCAACAGATTTTGTCAAATCTAGTAAAAGTTCCTATCTTTCCAATATCTACAGGCAGCAATGGAGAACGAAATTGAAATTGATGTGAAATGTGCCAGGCACCAATGTCTGCCAATGGTTAACACAGTTCTTGTAAAGAAATCAAGCACACTTCCCTCCAAGTGCCTCCAAAATAATGCCTGCCATTGACACATTAAGACTACTTACATTAAGATATGTGATTTCAAAGGTTTACAAAGGCTTCATCCACTAGGGTCTCCAAGACCATTTACATGCTACTTCCTCAACTGTGTTAGAGTCCAGATTTCTTGAATGCTATATTTCTGACTAGGATGTACACATGCTGCGCTAAGTAAACTTGAAACCACCCTTTCAAAGGAATTATCAAATGTCTTAGCTTCCTTTGTATCTCCTACTCTTTTTCCACCAGGATGCAAACTGGTCAGTTCACTGGTACCATGACCAAAAGAAAAGTTAATTTCCCAACAGCTCAATCTTAACACTATTTTCTGCTAAAAAGAAAGATTCACAGATAATAAAACAGCACACCGAGAACACAGTCTCGTAGCCACAAAAAGTCATATGAAACCAAGATAAACAGACTCCACTGTTTGACTTCCTACTTTATCCTTAACAATATGTAGCTAAGAATGTTTTCTGAATTGCTGTTTTAATTACTTACTAGAAAAGAGTCAGAGACAAGAAAAAAGAATTGATTTAACCAAAGTTTACAGGAAACTTTGATTTCCAGATTCCTCTAGCATGAACAAAACCTTACTGTGGTTTGTGTTTATAATTATACTAAAAATGATCCTTAAACTCCATCCAAGGTGGCACCCAATCAGTATTTTTCCTCAAACACACAAATTCATTTTCCTTTTTAAAGCAAGTGTCTGAAATTAGGCGTTAAAATTTTCATGGCTCTCTGAAGGATAGTTCACTAGATTCATCATGGATAAGTGTAAATTTGGTCACTATGACCAGTTAATGTGGGGGAAATGCAATAGTGTGTCTCTGTTGCTTTCCTTGAACACAATTTCTCAAGGATTTTTCCCACAAGTCTCGACATCAAAAAGCCAGTTTTATTTGAAAAATAAAATGAGTAAAATAAAAGAAACTGAAAAATAGAGGTCAACTTTTCTAATCTTTGATCATTTGCTTTCACCTCATTCCTTCCAATCCAGCAAGTTTGGCCTCTGCTTTTTTTTTCTTGTCTCAGCATCAGCTGGGTAATTTCTGAAACAACTCCATAAAGAAGATGGACATGCTGCTTGCCTTATGTGTGATGACACATGATTCATCACCAAAGGAAAATCACAGCCAACTCTCCAAAACCCATAGGAGAGGCATTATAGTCCAGATGACACAAGAAATTAAAAAATCTCAAAACCATTTGACTTTGGACACATACTACATCTCAACTTAGACAATATTTTAATTAAACTAACTTTTAAATTTTGTTTTATATTTAACATAGGCCAGCATTACCAGCAAATGAAATGCCAATAATTACAGTCAATGAGGAGAATAGTCCTGGAAGAAGACTGCATGCCTTGTGAGAAATTTATCGGGGTATTATGGTTAATGTAAACACTTCACAAAGAGAATATGGAACATGCAGATAATCAAGATTTGATTCTATTGCACAAAATTCTGAAAGCAACAATTCTGCTTGCTCAGTTTCATGCCTTCATGTCTGTGGGGGAAAGTCTTATCCTTTACAGAAAACAGCAAATAACATTTCTCTGTGGATCTCAACTTTTCATTGCCTTGCTTTGTCTATGATCATCTACTCCTAAAATGAAATGACCTTCTAAGAAGCAAAGTGAAAGAAAACATCAAGAAACACTGTGATATTAGCATTAGGTGACAAAGGCATTCGAATAAGATGCTGCTTAAAGCTAACTCAGTAAAGACTGAAATAGGGTCTGTCAGAATTCCAAATACAGAAGGAAGATTCAAGATAAAGGAAGGAAATAAGGAAGGTAGGAAGGAAGGAAGGAAGGAAGGGAGGGAGGTAGGAAGGAAAGAAGGAAGATGTGGTTCTCTCCTCCCCAGGCGCCTTGGGCCATCTATGGAGGGAAAATGGAGAGAAGCAGCGGAACTGGCTGTCCGCTGTCCGCTGTCCGCTGTCTCAGGGCTGGGGCCCACAGAGCTGGGGGGAATGGCGCAGGGGGATCCAGCAGGAGAGCAGATGCGTATTGTATATCCACGTGGTTCTTTATTCAATTGGGGGACCTACACTCTATAGGGAAAAAGGGGGTCTGGGGCATGGGAAATGGGAAGGGAAAAGGTGATTAGTTGATGGGGGTGGGGAGTTGGAAGCCTGCACAGGGATAGGTGGGTGGGGACAACCTGAGACTACCTCATCTGGGGGGTCCTGAGTGGCGGGAAACATGTGATGCTAGCCACGGTCTGTCCGTGGGGATGGGTACAAGGAAGTTTTGCTGAAATTCAATGCCAGTCTTGCTGAGATGGGGATGCTGCTTTAGGTGGCCAGCCCATGGGGGTGGGATTTAGGGTAGGTGGAGCTGGGAAACGCCTACCGGATCACCGGGGTTTCACCTCCTCATATACCGTTAACCCTCTATTCTCCATGCCCTCAGTAGCAGAGCCAACAGTGCCCAACAGTAAGGAGGGAGAGAAGGAAGGAGGAAGGTTTTTGTAAATTAAACCATATCATGTAGGTGTGATTCTCAGTGTTTGAATCCTGTGGCTTAGCTACTTGCATAAGATGCTTGCTGAATTAAGGTAAGTATAATTACAGTGAAGACCGTCTACCAGAGGCTTTTGCAATAGTAAGCATCAAAACTCAGCATGGCATTGTCTCTAATGAGAAGGGTAGAGGCTGTAATTGCAATTATCTCTGCTTCTAGATCAGTGCAATTGCTTTTCTTCTGTCAAATCAAAATATGTTTTAATTATCTGCCATTTGTATATGCTTTTGATGGAAAATTATTAGTAACAGATTCAAGATAGAATAGCATTCAAGACAAGACCCAAGCATGGTAAAGTAGCTAATGAAGATATAAATCAATTAAGGAACTGTCTGTTTGAATAAGAAGGCAGCTAGAGCTTAGCTCCCGAAACAGTTCCAAGATTAAGGGTTTAAACTATCTTTGTTCCAAGGACACACCAATCTTTGGATTAAGCCTTCTTTCAAAAGCAGTATCCAAGATATTCTTAGAGATTTCTTGTCACTGAGAGTCTGATGCCTGACATATTTATTTCATACAGTAAGAAATAACACCATGTGAAAAGAGCTCAAATGAGTGTTATCTAGCTTCTTTCCTGGCAATGGAATGACCTTACCTTGTTTGTTTCTGGGAAACCTGCCAGGTAAGCATTGAAGGGCTAACATGGCTGAGGTGATTTCCCTGGCTGAGAAATTTATTCTGGCATACAGAAGAGAGCTGCTTAAAGTCTGGGAAAGAGAAAGCGTACAATATATGTCACTTCATTTGATGGAGAAAAACTCGGTCCTGCTTTACTGAAATCTAGACTCGAACATTTCCTCCAATTATTTTCTTGCAAAATAGAATAACTTTGTGGGAAGATTGGGCATAGCATTTGAACACAAAGACCTGGTAAGAATTGTACTTCTGTCACTCACTAGTATTGTGACTTTAGGTAAGTTATTTATCCTCCTTAGTTTCATATTCACTATTTTAAAAGTGAGTCTAATGTTAAATATTGTACAATATTGTCATTTTTAAGATGACCAAACGTCTTAGATGAGAACCCCCAGCCTTAAACACAAGGATATAAAGTATATAACTTCTTTTTCTATAAATAAACATATTTCCTTTTATCTGCTCTTTGTTTTGATAGGTAACATATACACTATACACTAAGTCTTTCAGGAAAAGGTGTCACTTTCATTTGGCACTGGGGTTACGTGTATCTAATCATCAACATGCATCTTTCTTTCATATGGGCACAGAGTCTTTGCTTGTTTTGTATAACTATAATAGATATTTACTCTCAGTTTGGAAAGCTGGACAGTTCCAAGTATAGAGCAGCAACGTCTGGAACAGTCAGAGTCTTCCTTCTGCATCCTCACTTGTTAGAAGGTTTAGTATAAAAGAGAAACAAGGTGCTGGATTCCCATGTCACTTTTCAAGGCCACAGATTGAACCTAGGGCTTGATAAGGATATTCTGAGTTATATGCCTGTATCTAAACTTAAAATTTTGTGGTGGTATTTATACTGCATGAGAATATGAGAGTAGAATTCTCATTGCCTAATCACCTCTCTAAGATCTCACTTCTTGATTCAGCTACAATGATGGAACAAACTAAATATGAGTTTTAGAGGGGATAAGCAGTAAGTTTGTTGCTTATCCAAACAAGTTTCCACTGTACTGTCCTTCCCTCTTCATGGTGGGCACTCTCCACTCCTTAGCTGTTTCTTAGCCCTAGTCTACACTTGAGGCAATAGGAAGACATCCAGCTGTCCTGTTGCTTGGAGACTATTAGGCTGCCTTTGCTTCCACATCATTTGTAACTAATTGCTCCTGAGCCATGCAGGGTTGGACAAGACATCACTGTGAAACTCACAATTGCTCAGCTTGCCCACTGCAAAGTGCAACCTATGGCCCATCGATTACTGGATGCCCATCAGCTACCTGCAATTCCCATCATTCTGTCCTCATTTATGCTCAGCCTTGGGCTACAGGAATATGGTGCTCAGAGACATTCAGTTACTTTCATTTACTCTCCCTTCTTGCCCTTAATCTAGCATCAGCTAATAGTTATATAATGCTTTCATTCTTTGGTAGCAATTATTCTAAACACTTTATAAACTTATTTCTCAGAATAATTCAGTGATGCTAGTTAGTACTATTATCATGATTTTGCATATGGAGAAACTGAGGTACCACAAGGTGGTAAGCATTGTCCAAAGTCTCACAATTATTATATGGAGTAGGTGGAATTTGCATTAATATTGCATTACTGTTATAGCCATGCTCTGATCATGACAGCACACTACACTTCAGAAAACATGTACTGAGGACATGGGTGAAGAGACTCCCTTGCATGGACCTCCTACTTTTGAAACTCCAAAGCCACGGATTTTTGGCTCTCATGTCCTTTCCATTTCTTTGATCATATTATTTATTTGTGTAATGAAGAGAACAAGAGTGCAATATAATATGAATGCCTTCTAGTGGGTAATAATGATGCATCACCATACTTCTTAAGCATAGATACAGAGTAGAAGCTCATCAGATGTTAATTTCCAATTTTGTTTTCAAAAACTCACTCATAGAGTTTGCTTTCAGAACAAAACACTCCACACAAAAGCTACGAAATTCTACACAAACTATTTGAACACTGGTGTTCACTTCTTTGATGGAAAGATTCTGCTTTCTTTATATGTCTCTTTGTTTTTAATTAAAGCAAACAGAGATTGTTTGATCCCTATCACAACTCTTTCACGTTCATCAGAAAACTAGAAAATTCTTATGGAAGGAGAGCATGTTATAGCCAAGGACTTTCTGAGTCCATGCATTACCATAACTCAGCACAGAGAGAAGCACGAGTTCCTCAACACAATGGGCCCTTTAAAATACTGCTTGACTGATATCAGAAACCTCCAAAAAGGAAAGTCTTCAAATGTCAGGATGCCACATGCTTAACTAGTCAAATGTCTCTTCTGCTGTTCATAAATATACTCGACTGGCTCTGCACGACATGTATACCCTGTGATGATTCAGGTTCCATGACCTTTTAAGTTTAAGGCCTTCCTTTTCCTTCTGTTTTAACTTTTTTTTATTTACTTTTTTTAAAAATTCCGGGGAGTATACAGAAAACCATACATATAGACAATATAGCATGATTATAATCCCCTTCGGCCACCCTCCCTTTACCCCCTTCACAATCCCCTCTGCACTGAATTCCTCTTTTTCCATCTCAACTCTTTTCCACTTTCCCTTCTTAAAATAATCACAGAAAACCTATTGGGTTTTTGTAAACCCTATTTTTTTTATTTTATCAGTGTTTTTTACGCATTACACATAATACCCAAGGACCTGATGGCTAAAACCAATTGCCAATTATAAAATATTGGCCTCATGGAGAGCCAAGCTACTTGCTGAAAGTTTAGAAAAAGTGATTACTTTTAGAGCTCCTAAGAGGAACAGAATGCTACAACAAACTAGAAATTCAGACTTACACCTTTGCCAACTCCCCATTACAATTCTCTGTCTCTCAAATGGAGATTAAATGCAGTGCCAAAATGTGTCATCTGGTGTTGCATTTTGGTAATATGGACAAATGTCGACAAAATTCATGTGGAGACTCAAAATATCTATTTATGAATTAAAATTAAATTTAACTTTTACTGTGGGTAGAAGTCTTAATTGCTAAGGCTGGATTCACTGTGCTGCTAAACAGTATGGCATCATTTGGTCCCTGCATTCATCAATTCCAAAGAAGCAAAGGGAACCTGCTCTCTGTCAGAAGCCTGTGCAAGGCCTGTGCTGGGTGCTTTGTGAATTCAATCTCAGTGGATGCCTCATATCAGCAGTGGATGATAAAAGCCAATGTGATGGTTTGAGAACTGTCTGTACTGAAGGTAGTTATTACATTTCAACCCAACTAAGAAACCCATTCACAATTTTGGCAGGCACAAATAACTTCTATTTTGCCTGTAAAACATAAATTTATGGCTCACCATGTTAGCTTGGATCATCAGTCCCTATCCGTTCTGATTGGTACAATTTCCTACTTACGACCTTCACACCTTTAGTTGAGGAACCAAAATCTGCCTATATTCAGCTCCTCCAAATTGGACCGTTTTTAATATACTTGGTAGTATTCAGAAAACCTGTCATATATTACAGATTCCTGGTGCCTGGCCAATCCTCATGTTTGCATTTACATTTCATTATTAAATTATACTCTATATGTATGCATATACCGTAAGTCTGAATAAGTGATGTTTGTATAATAGGTGCATCATTTACCTTAGTTCACACTTTTTTAAATATATATTTATTGTCCATACTGTGTTACATTATACAGTGGGCAAACGATGAGCTGTTATCCCCAATTCCCCAATGCCCCCCTCCCCATCCCCAATCAGCTGGATATCCTCCTCCGTGTACCATCTGGATCAGTCCTTGTGGCAGGGGGCCCTGGATAGCCTGGTACTCAACCCGGACCTCCTGTCTCCAGTGTGTTGTTGCTGTAGGGTGCCATACCTCTGGATAGTCTCCCCCAACATGGCTCTTACAATCTTTCCACCCCCTCTTCTGCATAGTTCCCTGAGTCGTGGAGGATGAATATTAAGGCTGCTTTAAGATTGTGAGTTTAGGGGTCTTTGTGATGAAGATGTTTGGTTTCTGTCTCACTGGCTTATCCTGTGTAGGTTGAATGTGTGTGGCTGTGGGTCCCTCGGTCCTCCCGGTCATTCTCTGCGGGGTTCTATCTGGGTCCTCCACGGTATGACTATGGTGGTTCCTCTCCAGCCAGAATCTCAGATATCAGCCTACAGTCGGTTGTTAGGTTTAGATGGGCTCTAGCTCTCTCGCTGTATCCTGAAAAATATAAGCACAATCTCCTTCGGAGAGTGAGGTCCATATAGGTTAACAAATATACACATCTCTGGTTTACCAAGAGTCTATTTCTGGTAGCCTCTCCGTCAATCGCTCCCTCAGTGCATCTTGTCTTGGGATCACAAGAGTACGGGATCCGGTGACTTTCACACTGAGTCCCAAGTTCCAGACAAGGGGTCCCCCTCACTAAGTGGAAAATTGGCTGAATTTGAAAGATTGATTGTCTCCCCCAGGCCCAGGCTCCTCCGTTGCACAAGTGCTCCTTTCTTGATTCGCTGTTCTCTCCCAGTCGAAGGTGTGGTCAGCCCACTCATGACACCAGATTGTGTTTCGTGTTGGTGGTCACTGTTTACTCCAGCGTCGTTGATCATTTTCCCCTGGCAGCCTCTGCAGTGCCTTCCAACACTACATTAACTGCCTTCTGGGGGCTGGATATCGTTCCGGACATTGAAGGGTCTCTCGATGCTGGTTGATGGCATTCTGTGGTTTCCTTAGCAACAGGGTTTTGCCTCAGGCCTAGGGAGGGCACCCAAGAGCTTTGACATAATTCTGTCTTGTTGTTGAAATCTCATGAGTCGCTATGGTCAACATCTCAATGAGGGAAGGAACCATTAGTTGGAACCAGGGGTTGTCTGGCTGATCTAAATTATTCACAGACTTAGACTCTCTCCCCTATCACTCATGGCCCCTCTTGCCAGATAACGTTCACTACTTACTCAATAAGTTACAATATGCTCATGAGGATTTTACGTATTTGAACCTAATATGGTTTATCCTCAAGGTTAATCCATTCCCCTCCCCCCATCTGTTAACCCCTCATTCATAACCTCTCACTAATTATTACTAGTCTGCATAAAGAACACGGTTATCCTGGTTAAGGACCACATGTGAGGGAGAATATGAAACGTTCGATTCTCTGTTCTTTTGAGTGTTTGCTTAGTAAGATCTGCTCGAAGTCAGACCATTTTTTCCTAAATTTCGATATATCATTTTTCCTTTCAGCTGAGTAAAATTCCATTCGGTAAATATACCACAGTTTCTCTGTCCATTCCTCCATGGATGGGCATTTGGGTTGATTCCAGTACTTAGCTATTATGAATTGAGTTGCTATAAAAATATAGTTGTGCAAATGTTTCTGTTTCGAAATGTGACATCTTGTGGGTAGATGCCTAGTAGAGGGATAGCTGAGTCCATGGGTAGTTCTATGTCTATTCTGTTCAGGAGCCTCCACACTGCTTTCCATAGCGGTTGAACAAGTTTGCAATCCCACAAGCAGTGAATGAGGGTTCCTCTTTCCCCACATCCTCGCCAGCAACGATTGTTGTTGGTTTTCTTTATCATTGGCATTCTGACCAGGGTAAGGTGGTACCTCATTGTGATTTTGATTTGCATTTCCCTGATGCTTAGGGATGCAGAGCACTTTCTAGGTGAGAAAAGGCCATCTGTGTTTCCTCCTCTGTGAATTCTCTGTTGAGATCAGTGCCCCATTTTGTGAGGGGGCAATTTGGGTTTTTGCTATTAATTTTTTTGAGTTCTCTGTAGGTTTTAGAAATCAGGCCTCTGTCTGTGTTGTAGCTGGCAAAAATCATCTCCCAATTTGAAGGGGGTCTATTGACTTTAAGAACGGTGTTTTGTCTGTACTGAAGCTTTTGAGTCTGATCAGGTCCCATTGATGAAGTGACTGTTGCACTTCCTGGGCTACTGGAGATTTACTCAGGAAGTTGTTTCCTATTCCTATCTCATGAAGGGTTCCTCCTACTTTCTCTTTCAGGGTGCCTAGGGTTACAGGCTTGATATTGAGGTCTTTGATCCATTTGGAGTTGATCTGTGTGCATGGTGAAAGCAGTGGGTTTATTTTCATTTTTTTACATGTATCCAATTTGTCAAGCACCATTTGTTGAAGATGATATCTTTGGCCCAGCATACATTGTTGGCACCCTTGTCGAAGACTAAGAAGCTGAAGTTACTTGCATTAAAGCTGGGTCTTCAATTCTATTTCACTGGTCAGACTGTCTGTTTTTCTGCCAATACCATGCTGTTTTAGTTAATATGGCTTTGTAGTATGTTTTAAAGTCCGGTATGGTGATACCTCCTGCATAATTTTTCCTGCTCACAATAGTTTTAGCTATTCGAGGTCTCTTACCCTTCCAAATAAATTTGGAGGTTATTTTTTCAATGTCTGTGAAGAAGGAGGTTGCTATTTTTCTTGGCATTGCGTAGAATCTGTAGATTGCTTTTAGCAGGATTGCCATTTTTACTATATTGATTCTCCCTAACCATGAGCATGGAATGTTGTTGCAGTCAGCTTTCTGGTTGCTGCACAGAAAGAACCCAAACAAAAGCGGCTTGTAGAGGAATGGGTTTATTTGGCTTACGGACTCGAGGGGAGACTCCATCCAGGCAGGGGAAACGATGGCATGAGCAGAGGGCTGGACATCACCTCTGCCACAGCACTGCAAACAGCGGCAGGAAGGTGTGCCAAATACTGGCAAGGGGAAG
>PVHP010039910.1:0-16198 GCA_004024765.1 Zapus hudsonius | reverse complement strand
CTGCTGAGCCATCTCTCTAGCCTCCAGGCTGGGTTTTAACTCTATGTAGCTGAGGATGATCTTGAACTTGGGGGGTAAAATGACTGAAGTGGTTTTCCAGAGAAGACATGCTACGTACTGTGATCAGAGTATTTTGAGCGTAGGCATGTGCTGACTAAAATCATCAGAATACAAGGGGACCTGTGATCTTCATTTCACCCTATACATTAGTAAATACATTAGGATTTTTTGTTTGTTTTTGTTTTTCAGCAGGGTCTCACTCTAGCCCAGGCTGACCTGGAATTCACTATATAGTCCCAGAATGGCCTCAAACTCTGTGATCCTTCTACCTCTGCCTCCTGAGTGCTGGGATTAAAGGCATGTGCCACCACACCTGACAGGATTTTGTGTTTCAATTGTTGAGATGGTCTCCTACTGCCCAGGCTGGCCTTGAACTTGCTGTGTAGATGAAGATGGCCTTGAACTCTCTGGTCCTTCAGCCTTCACTAACTAGCTCCACGCCTATTTTATTCAGTGCTGGGGATGGAACTCAGGGCTTCATAAATGTCAGACAAGTACTCTGAGCTACATCCCCAGACCTAGCAGGGATTTCTGTTGTTAACTAGTTTAGGGTTTTTATATTTCTTTCCATTAGTGAAGCACTGAACATATCAAGTCACCAGAAGAAGTAATAAAGTGCTAATTAGTTTGTAATGATCCTTTGTCCCCACAACAGAGTAAACAGAAATTCTCAAAAGCCTGGAATCTGGCCAGGCATGAGGATTTTGCAAATCCCTACCAGATCCCTAGACGACTGAGAAAAGGACAAAGATTTTAAAGGGAAGTCTGCTCTCCCAGCCCCCAGCAAGTCACTTGCCCCTAGGGTTGCAGGTGTAAGGCAGGTGCCAAGGACAGGATCTAAAAGTGTTTTGGGAGGCCAGCTCTCCCTGCTTCTAAGGCCCCCAGTTCCAGGACCTGTCCACTAGGGAAGGAAGAAGCAAAATCAGAATGCAGCTGCACTTTGAAGCTGTCATAGTCCAAGTAGATGCATGTGGCAGAGGCTCTAGGCGTGTGGCGGCTCTAGGTATGCATCAGGAGCTTTAGGCATGTGGCAGGAGTTCTAGGCAGGTAGCAGGAGCTCCAGACATACAGTAGGAGCTCTAGGTGTGTAGCAGGAGCTCTAGGCATGTCTGCTGAAGTT
Organism: Zapus hudsonius; assembly: GCA_004024765.1. Lineage (NCBI taxonomy): Eukaryota > Metazoa > Chordata > Mammalia > Rodentia > Dipodidae > Zapus > Zapus hudsonius. Next base: position 15,018 of record PVHP010039910.1, on the reverse strand, counting down.
CAGTGCAATTGAGACGTCTATATTTGACCTGCTCTTTATGGAGCTAAAGCAATACCCTCTCACATACCTTAAGTTGATTTTCCACTGTAATACTGAGCGATCTTGTCCTCCTGCTGTGAAGGCATAGCAGCCATCATAGGAAAGGGACATTCCAGCCACCCCACTTGGGTGGCAAATGATAGCACATGTCTTGTGTGGATTGCCATCAACTGGTAAGATCTGAATTCCAACCTAGAAATGAGTACATAATTAGATATTTATTATTTTAATTTGTATTTTCTTAGTTTTGTGAAAGGTAGGGTCTCACTCCAGCCCAGGCTGACCTGGAACTCACTCTGTAGTTCCAGGCTGGCCTCGAACTCACAGCCATCCTCCTACCTCTGCCTCTGGAGTGTGGGATTAAAGGCGTGTGCCACCTCGCCTGTCTCTAATTGGCTATTTAGACTCAAGTGCCTGGGTTCTGAGTGAGCCTGGCATGTCCACGCTTCAGATCTATGTGCAGGACATCTGCATGTCTAGAACCATCTCAGTGTCAGGGTCACATTAAACACATAAGTGTGACAGCTTGTATATCTTTCATGCAAATTAGATCTTTCCAGGAAATAAATAAGACATTAAAAAATCCTTTGGGGCAAAAATAAATGAATAAATAAATAATTTTAAAAGCCTGCATGGAAGTGCATACCTTTAATCCCAGCACTGGGTGGGGAGAGGTAGGAGGATTGCCATGAGTTTGAGGCCAGCCTGAAAATATATACATAGTGAATTCTAGGTCAGCCTGGGCTAGAGCAAGACCCTAAAAAAAAATCCTTTGGGGCTCGAGAGATGGTTCAGCAGCTAAAGGCCCTTGCTTGCAAAGCCTGATTGCCTGGTTCCAACTCCTCAGTACCCATGTAAGCCAGATGCACAAAGTGGTACATGCATCTGGGGTTTGCTCGCAGTGGCAAGAGGCCCTGATATGCCCATTCTCTTTCTCTCCCTTTTTCTCTCTCCTTGAAAATAAATAATAAAAATTACAAACTCCTCTGGAGGGCCATACGTCTTCATTGAGGAAATGGAAAATCCGAGAACTCTGCTCAGAAGTGCCTCCTCTGAGCCATTCTCACTAACTGGTGGCAGTTTTCATAATGACCTGAGTGGATGTGGCTCTGCACAGCCGTGGAGCCCCCCCCCCCAGGTCTACAGTCTGCTACCTTGTTTTTGTTAATGAACACCAGGTAGCGCTTCTGTAGCTCCGTTGTGGATCTGACCGGGAGCACCTGCGTGTGCTCAATGGGAGAGCCGTAAGCTGGTCCAAGAAGTGTCTTTCTGAATGAGGAAAAAAAATTCAAAATTCGACAAATATTGGGCTGGAGAGTTGACTGAGCAGTTAAGGTGCTTATCTGCAAAGACTAACAACCTGAGTTGGATTCCCCAGGACCCACGTAAAGCCAGTTGCACAAAGTGGCGCATGTATCTGGAGTTCTTTTGCAGTGGTTGGAGGCCCTGGTGCACCCATTCCCTCGCCCTCTTTCTCTCTCTCTCTTCTTGCAAACATATAAGTAAAATATATTTTTAAAAATTCCACAAATCTCAATGTTTGTTTAATACTGGAGTTGATACTTTATACTTTTATTTTACTTCATTTATTTGTTTATTTTGGTTTTTTGAGGTAGGGTCTCTCTCTAGCTCAGGCTGACCTGGAATTCACTATGTATTCCCAGGGTGGCCTCAAACTCATGGTGATCCTCCTGCCACTGCCTCCCAGTGCTGGGATTAAAGGGGTGCACCACCACACCCGGCTTTCTTTTTTTTCATTTTGAACCCGTCTTGCTTTGTATCAGGCTAGATACATGTTTCTCCTTGCCTCAGCCTCCCAAGTGCTGGAGTTCCAGGCTCCCCACTGCACTGGGCTTCTATACAGTTTTAATTCTGAATTTCCCATCCTGCTGCTCAATGAATGCTTACTAAGAATTTCTCAATCGTTGCCAGTGGCAGCTGTAAAGAAGAAGCTACTCAAGAGAAACCCTAGCTGTGAGGAATGCTTTCAGGGACCACGGCTCTCACTCTGCTCCTTGATAGCTGCACCAAGAACAGTATGTTTCGAGAAAGTAGATGTGAACAACAGACAAGAGAATGACAGGACGCAAGAAAACAGCCCAAGGCTGAACGCTCAACGCCATGCTTTGTTCCAGACATCGGCTGTAACACACAGGCTGTGCATCGGATTGTAAACGCACTGGTGGGACTTCTCAAATCCTTGTTTTTTTGTTTTTTTTTTTTTTTTGAATTTTTGTTTTTCTAGGTAGGGTCTCTCTCTAGTCCAGGCTGACCTGGAATTCACTATGCAGTCTCAGGGTGGCCTTGAACTCACAGCAGTCCTTCTACCTCTGCCTCCCGAGTGCTGGGATTAAAGGCATGCACCACCACGCCCGGCTTCAAATCCTCAGTTTTTAAGATACGGAGTCCTAGGCTGTGGAGACAGCTCTGGGGGCTAAGGAGATGGCTCAGTGGTTAAAGGCACTTGTGTGTAAAGCCTACTGCTCCAGCCCTGGGCTTGATGCCTCAGTACCCACATAAAAGCACATGCACAAAGTGGTACAAGGGTCTAGAGATTGTAGTGTCAAGAGGCCCTGGCACACATTCAAGGTGGTGTCTCACTCTACCCTGTCTCAAAGAAAGCATGGCTAATAATTCGGTGTATGCGATTTAACAAAAAAATTTTTGGAGGGTGGGGCAGATTGCTGGGGATTGAACCTGTGGTCTCACAAATGCTGGGCAAACACTATTCCACTGATCTGGATCCCCAGCCCCCAAAACTTGTATGATTTAAATTTTTTGAGGGGCAGGGTGTGGTGGTGCACGCCGTTAATTCGAGCACTCTGAGGTAGACATAGGAAGATCGCCATGAATTCAAGCCACCCTGAAACTACAGAGTGAATTCCAAGTCAGCCTGGGCTAGAGCGAGACCCTACCTCTAAAAAACAAAACAAAATATAACTAAACTTTTATGTATGTGTTTATGTTTTACATGTGCGTGTCCATGTGTGCGTGGTCGCACATGTGCATGTGTATATGGAGGCCAGAGGCAGATGCTGGGTTCCTTGATTGTCCCCGTGTTTGTTTGTTGACACAGCGCTCAGGAAGTCAGGGAGACCAGGGCTTCTGCGTCACAACACCTGGTGTTTTATGTGGGCGCTGAGGACCCAAACCCACGCCCTTGCGCTGTGCAGCAAACACTTTCCTCACTGAGCCTCTCCCCAGCCCCTAGAGCTGTGATTTCATGTGAAGATAGAATTGTACGATGTTTATATCTCTTCTAGATCTTGGAAATGTTTCCACGGATGCAGAGAACTAGCCCGTCTTCCTCTTTGTTGGTTCCTGAAAGCAGCGCTGTAGCGTATGGTGTGCGGACAAGCCAGCATTAACCAGTCCCATCAATGGACATTTGGATTGTGTCCATTTGTAAACAGCTTCAAACAAGAGACCCTTTTACCTATGTCTTGGCGTAACTGGGAACCTACTTCCGTGGGCTCCACTCCTAGAGTCAGAAGATATGAGGGTGACAAGTGGGGTGCCCGTCTCCCCACACCCTTGCCAGACTCAGCACCATCAGTCATTCCATGCTGTGCTCAGGACCTCCGTGGACTCCACAGCCTAACCGGGTGCTCCAGTGGAGGAGGATCTTGAACTCACCTTATCCAAACTTTGACTTTCGACTTGTCTCAAGTCTCTCCTTCCCTCTTGTCACCAGCTTGTGACCTGGACCCCAACTTCAGAGGGATGTGAGACAGTCTGCCCCTTCTCTCACTTCTCTTCCCAGTGAGCAGAGCCTGACTCTTTCCCTGCTGCCCTTGGAGCCTCCTGGCCTTGCTCTGTCCCTGCTCCTCTCTGGGGACAGAAGCCACAGGTGCCCTGCTCCCTCCCCCATTTCAGGTGCTCCCCCCAAACACCTTTGCTCTTGCTGATTCTGCCTACAGGCTTTTCCCTGTAATGTCTTGGCTTGCTTGTTACCTCCTAAAGGCCTCCTCGGGACCCTTGAGAAGAAGCAGCAAGCCCCTGCCCGCCTCTGCGAGCACCCTCTTTCCATCCATCATTTCCAATAGAATAGTGTGGCACAGCACTGGCACCACACGCCTGGCCTTAGCTATTTCGTCTTTCTGTTTTCTCTCTCTCTCTTTTTTGTTTTTTGTTTTTTGATGTTTTCTCTTTTTGAGACAGGGTCACATGTGGCTAAGGCCTTATACAGCTGTGTATGACCTTAAACTTCTGACCCTTGGTCTCTGTCTCTCTATTACAGGGATTATAGGGAAGTGACACCATGTCCAGTTTTCTCCAGTGCTGGAGATCAAACCCAGGGCCCTGCCGGGTGTGGTGGCACATGCCTTTAATCCTAGCACTTAGGAGGCAGAGGTAGGAGGATCACCATGAGTTCAAGGCCACCCTGAGACTACATAGTGAATTCCAGGTCCAGCCTGGACTAGAGCGAGACCCTACCTTGAAAAACAAAAAAAAACCAGGGCCTGGTGCATGCTGGGCAGGCATTCCACAACTGAGCTACACCCCTGGGTCCTACCTTGTGATTAGGGCATTATCCCTCCCTTGCGAAAGGACAAACCCTGTGGTGGTTAGACACACCGCTTTGTTACCCCCTTCAACATCTGGAACATTCCTGGATCACTGAGGGCACCAACAAATAAATAACAGCAGCTGAACTTAAACCTCCTTTCAGAGCCAGGATAAGAAAACAAAAAATTGGGAGTGATTGAATGAAGATACGTTTTTTTCCGCACGGAGAGCTGGAGAATCAGTGAGTCTGCAGCCTCATTGCTCTGGGCCCCCCACCTCCATGCAGTGCCTGGCTTAGTAGCAAGGACCCCTGGTTTGCATAGGTCTCTGGCCCTGCTTGGCTCTATGGTCTTCTGTTACTGGGGCCTGGTTTCCTCCTGAGGAGTGAAGGTGAGAGGAGAGTAGCCTTTGGGTGAAGAAGGCCTGTAACCAGTGGGGGCCGAGAGGTGGCCTTGGGCCGCACGCTGACGGCTCACCTGCACATTTTGGTGGTGGAGTTGAAGAGTTTCACTTTGTAGCCACTGTTGCAGATGAGCAGAAAGAGCTCCTTGAGGAGCGGCGGGTACCAGACCATGCAGGTGGGGTAGTTGCCCTGGTCGGTTCGGTGAATGTCCAGGACTTCCAGGTGGTCCTTGTAGCTCTTGATAAGATTGTACTCGATCTGCAGAGGGGCCCAGATGGCCACGTGAGGACTGAGCTGGAAGACAAGCTCCACAGAGGAGCAGCAAGCTGGGGGAGGGGACACGACCACCCACAGTTCTGTTCTCAGACAGCCCAGGGTCTCTAAGGGAAGACCCCCCTAGACTTTATACTTTTGAATTGCCTGACTATTCACAGAGAGCAAGATGGTGCGTTCAGTGCCCTAAATCACATGCCAGTAACCCCAGTTCCCTGCAGAGATGTACTAAGTGGCCTGTTCAGGAACACACAGCTAAGAAGCAGTGGTTCAACCCCCAAACCTGGACTCTTACAATTAAGTCCTACTGTGTGCCTTACCATCACTTAGGAACTAATTCAAGGATAAATCTCAGCACTTGACCATCAAAGATTACAGCCTACTGAACTTGAGGGCAGGACAGAATGCGTGGGGGTATTAGGGAAAGAGGACCAGGAGAGGGAGAACGGGAGGGAAGGAGGATGGATGGATGGAAGGTTAGGTAGAGTCCTTTCAGCGTGATCCTATAACGTCACATTTGCACTGTCCCCACCGCCCTCCTCCCCGGTTCCTCTACTAGTTCTCACATGTAGGGAGCAGTTTGGCCCTGATCTCTGGACAGAACTTGCTGTTTGCACACAGGGAGACACGGGCAGCTGTACCTTTTGTGCTTTGGGGACATCTTCCCCACAAGTCCCCACTTCTGGACATGAGGCCCTGTGCAGCTGTGTGAAGGCCAGATGCTAACTAACACATACTATGGGTCAGATTGACACAAGATGCCAAGGACAGTCCTGGTGACCAAACAGAACTGAGCGGCTCACCAAGAACCTGTCTCTCCCGAGGCTCAGCAGTCTCGGCTCGTTGCTGTCCAGGTGAACCCCAAACAGGAGGCTTCGAATGCTGTTGCGGTGAGAGCGAAGTCTTGCCAGATATTCCCAAACCCTCTGTCCGTTTTTGACCACCACCATGTACACGGCTACTGTAAAACTGGCATCCTGAATGAGAGAGAGCAGGAGTTATTCTTTTTAACTTTATATCTTAGTCCTAGCTGGGCGTGGTGGTGCACGCCTTTAATCCCAGCACTCGGGAGGCAGAGGTAGGAAGATCACCATGAGTTTGAGGCCAGCCTGAGACTACAGAGTGAATTCCAGGTCAGCCTGGGCTAGAGCAAGACCCTACCTCAAAAAACCAAAAAAAAAAAAAAAAAAAAGTTTAAGGGTAAAAGTAAGTAGGAGGAGAAAGCATTGCTGTGACAGGATAGTCTTGTTCTTCCTTCTAAGTTCCCACCTGGGTCTCTGTAGAAAACCAAGAACTTGACTCCTTTTGTCTTTGTCCAACTGTAGAAAATAAAGTTCTTAAACAGGCCAGAATGGCCTTCAGGGATGCTGCACGCTTACAAGCGCAATGTGCACGAACCAGAGGCCAGGCTCTGGGGTGGGGGAGCTGTTGGAGGACCGTGGCTCAAGTGAAGATGCTGCTCCCCCCACCCCACAACCTGGGGACAATGGTTGGGGAAGAAGAGGCCAGAGTTCTGAGAACATCTTTCCTGAGCTCATGGACCCAGTCACAGAGGAAAGGAATGGCGTCCCGGTGAAAGACACAGATCAATGAAAAGCCTCGCTGTCACACATGAGTGGAACGGGCTGGAGAGAGCGCTTCCTGTGCAAGTTTGAGGTCCCAAGGGGGCTCATTTCCCCAGAATCCACTTCACTGCTGAGCATTGCCACAAACGTCAGTAACCCCAGTCCTGTGGAGAACAGAGACAGGAGAATGGCTGAGGCTCACGAAAGAGCAAGCTCTTAAAAAGCCAGGCATGGTGGAGATGCCTTTAATCCCAGCACTCGGAGGCAGAGGCAGGAGGATCACCATGAGCTCAAGGTCAGCCTGAGACTCCATAGTGAATTCCAGGTCAGCCTGGGCTAGAGCGAGACCCTACCTCGAAAAGCAAAACCAAACAAACAAAGAGCAAACTCCGTCATCAGTGAAGAAGGTTAGTCTCACTAAAAGAGGGGTGATGCCTGGCATCCTCTTTGCCTCTGCTCATGTGCATCTACACGTACACATATACACATGTACATACACCCTAAGCACACACCACATCACACCCACTACACACAATGCATATACCAAAAAAAAAAAAATGAGCTGGAAAGATGAAAGAGCGGATGCACAGTCAGGTCCTGGAAACCTAATAGACCATCAGCCTCCGGGGCTGCCAAAATCCAAGGGTGTAAGTTCTGAGGTCCTGCTCTTGTCCATGGGCAAAAGCCTCCCTAGCTCCCTCCCCTCCTTCTCTGTCTATTGAGACATGTTATATACCACACCCATTGAAGGAGTGCAGCTCAATGGTATGTTTTTAAAACACATTGACAGTTATGCATCATCATCAGAATATTTATGTATTTATTTATTTGCAAATAGAGAGAAGAGAGACAGACAGAAAATGGGTGCAGTAGGGTCTCCAGCCACAGCAAACTCCAGATGCATGCACCTCTTTGTGCATCTGGCTTTACGTGGGTACTGGGGAATCGAACTTGGGTCCTGAGCCATCTCTCCGCCCCCCTGCTTGCCCCAGGCCCCTCTTCACCACCAGACACAGTGAGAGCACTCACAGCAGTGGCCATGTATTTGGAGTCGTGGGAGAAGCAGACATGAGTCACGCTGGTTCTGGAATACTTGAAAGGCTCTGGGCTTTCGTTTTCTAAAGACATTGCGTCGAGAATGTAAACGGTGCCCTCGGTGAAGCCAGCTCCAAGCAGGGCTCCTGCAGCGACAAGCCCACGAACAACGGTGAACAAAGGACCTCATTTGTTCTAGAAATAGTGTCTGCAGCAATTTTTAAAAATTCATGTATTCGCAGACAGGGAGAAGAGAGACAGACGCACAGATAGGGAATGGGCACACCAGGGCGTCTAGCCGCTGCAAACCAACTCCAATGAAGGTCCCCTTTGTGTATCTGACTTTAAGTGGAACTGGGGAATCGAACTCAGGTCCTGAGACTTTGCAGCCATCTCTCCAGCCCTGGAGCCGTTTTAATGTGGGTGAAGAGGAGGCAACAACAAACACAGATGACAGTCTCCACATGGAAAATCAACGAAAAAATGAAAAGCAAGGCACTCTGGGAAGAGAGCTTGGACAGGGAGCGGCAGGGGCAGCTAAGAGCTCAGCGCCTGTGGGTGTGATGGCTGGAGGAGTGACAGTACCTTCGGGGTTGTAGGTCAGACTCTGGACCCCGAGCCCCTTCTGGAAGACTCTGCTGAAAAGGTACTTCTTGGTTTCATAGTCCCACACTTTGATCATTCCGCAGATGCTCCCGATGGCGAGGAGGGGCTGGTAGGGGTGGCAGGCGATGGTACAAATGGCATCCCTGGGTTCTTTGAAGAGTTTCTCAAGTTTGGTGCCATCTGCCGTCAAGTGGTACACCGTGGCATCGTACGTCCCGATGATAAAATTCCTGTTTGTCAAGGAGAGTCCAAACTGTATCAGCCCATCAGTGTCTGAGGGAAAGAGGCATGGCAGCCAGGCTGCTTCTAATTGCTCATGAAATGTCTCTGTCGTCTGTAATTTGGTGACATTATTAACCCGACATCTCCAAAACTATACCACCAATACCCAAACAGTCTCCATTTGCAAGTGAAAAAAGCCCACTTTCCTACATGTAAATTGAGTCATTAAGTATGCAGATGGACAGTCAGTTGTACAATTAGCTAATCTACACATGCAAATATTCATTTGTGTATGCAAATATAGAGTTGGGTGCACACATACAGATGTGCCCATAAAGACTGAAAGGGTAATTAAGCAGACTCACAGATAATTCGGTCTTGAAATGTTATGGCTATTAATTATCCAGTGCCTTTAAGCTCAGTGGGACACCAACCCAAGGTCAAGAACTCCAGGCTCCACAGAATGAGAGTTCGGGAGGACTGTCCAGTTGCCAGTTACTCGGGGTTCTTAATATTAAAATAATGTCTATTTTTCTTTCTTTATTTTTTTTTGTTGTTTATTGAAACAGGGTCTCACTCTAGCCCAGGCTGGCCTGGAACTCATTCTGTAGCACAGGCTGGCCTCGAACTCACAGTGGTCTTCCTACCTCAGCCTCCCAAGTACTGTGTTAAAAGGTGTGCATCACCACCCCCAGTGTGTTTATCTGATTCTTTTTTTAAATATTTTATTAATTTTCAAGCAGAGATACAGACAAAGAGAGGGAGAGAGAGAGAAAGAGAGAAAGAAAGAATGCCAGGGCCGCCACCTTGTGTGTCTGGCTTATGTGGGTACTGGGGAATTGAACCCAGGGCCTTAGGCATTGGAGGCAGGTGCCTTAACCGCTGAGCCATCTCTCCAGCCTCTCTTTTTTTTAAAAATATTTTATTTATTCATTTTCAAGCAGAGATACAGACAAAGAGAGGGAGGGAGAGAGAGAGAGAGAGAGAGAGAGAGAGAGAGAGAGAGAGAGAGAGAGAGAAAGTTATCTGATTCTTAAAAATGACCCATCTGTGATTGCAAGCAGCCGAGGAGAGCCGTCTGCAGGCCAGGTAAAGGGTAAAGGTGGGCTGCCTTAGCTTAACACGAGGAACATTCTAGTGCATACACACTAAAGAGAACATTAGCCATTTTTTGACCATCTATCTGACCAGATTGTTAACAACTCACCTGACAACAAAATGGTCACCTTTTAAGGTACAGTTTGGGGGAAGGTTAGATTTCTCAGTGGGAGGACTTGCTGGGGTCTTGGAAAAAGACAGAGTCCTTATGGCGCTCAGTTTGAAGTTGCTGTACCAGTTAACGATGGACAGGCTGAGATCGTAGAACTTAATGTTACCCCTAATGTCACCTGTGACAAGGTAGCTGAAACGGAGAATAACGTTAGCTTGTCAAATAATAATAGTAAGTGCCATCATTTGTGTGTGTGTGTATGAGAGAGAGAGAGAGAGAGAGAGAGAGAGAGAGAGAGAGAGAGAGAGAGAGAGAGAATGGGGTGCACCAGCCACTGTGTGCACATGGAGGTTATTTGGAGACAGAGTCTCCTGTTTTGCATGGGAGCTTCCAGATTCCCCTGACTCCGTTCCCGGTACTGTAGGGCGTTGGGATTAAAGACCGGCTTTCTGCAGGCTCTGAGGAAGACTGGACTTGGGTCGGCAGGCTTGCAAGCACTGAGCCATCTTCCCAGCCCACAAGCACCATCTATGAACACCCGATGTCGTCAGGCTCTGGACTCTGCGAGTCAAAATGCTTTATGCAGTAGTGCTCAGTGAGTCTGCTTTGACTGTCACCCCACTTTACATCTAGGACACCAAGGGCCAGAGAAGTTAAAAAAGTTGCTCAAAGCCTACATACCATGGATGATACACAACCACGTAGGACGTTTAGTTAAATCTGAGTCTCAGATAGGTGATGGATAGATAATCTTTCAGGGTAAGTACATCCTCATGTCACATGAGAGATACCCATCAGGGCCCCATAGTTGAGGACGCACTCCCCCTGGCTTCCCAGGTCAGCCCCATGCCATGTGGGCCATATGACTACAGATGACAAAGGAGCGGTCACACAGGCTGGCAGTGGGACCCAATCTGCTTTGCTGGAACAGTCATAAACCCTGTCCAGGCAGCACTGCGTGACGAAATGGCTTCTTTCCACTCCTCGGATCTATTCCAAATGGGCTTTTTAAACACCATTCTGACACAATTCTCATCACGGGGAGGAGGGGAGTGAATTTCTCATATGTTATGCAGAGTGATTAAACAAGAATTCTGATTAACAAGTAAGGCGGGTGGGCAGAATCATGGGCTAGAACTGCTTCCGCTGCCCTCTGCTGGCAGAAGCGGCAAAGCGGCTGAGCGTTTGCAGAGACCTTGTCCTCTCTGGGGCCCAGGGGTCCTGGCTGGGTTTCCTTTCGCCGGGAGGACAGAACTGTACGGTTCCACCACGGCCTTCCACATGTCCTTGTAAAAGTGCCCCCAGACCTCACTGCTCCCTCCCTGCAGCAAGAGAGAGGCAGGTAACTGTGTGACTGCAGATGGACAGTGACTCCAGCCATATGGGAATGTCGTCGCCATAAGACACTTTCCCACAACCTTCTCCAACACTAATGATGGCTGCCATGCACCTAGGGTCCCCGTGGGCCAGGCTGTGTGAGGCATGTGCCCCTGTGTGAGGGGGACGATATGATTCAGGCTATTTTACAGATGTTGAGATGCAAATTCAGAAAGGTTGAGTTCCTCACTCAAGGTCAACCTACAGAGGTGGGAGGCAGCTGGAATGCAAACCCTATTTTACTGAGGTTTTCTTTCTTTTGAGGTGGGGGTCTCGCTCTAGTCCAGGCTGACCTGGTATTCACTGTGTAGTCTCAGGGTGGCCTTGAACTCACGGCGATCCTCCTACCTCTGCCTCCCGAGTGCTGGGATTAAAGACGTGAGCCACCACACCCGGCCCAAGCTAGTTTTTAACGTGGTTAATTACCTGTCAACTGTCGTGAGCACGGTGATGCTCTCTTTCTGCAAATGGACCAATTTGCAAGGCTTGATATAGGGAAGGCTGAGCACGGTGGAGGATGACGGCGGGCGGTGTATGTCCCAGACAACCAGCTTCCCTTCCATGGTGGCCGAGAGGATTTGGGTTAAGTTCAAATGAAAGACGGACTGGCTAAATTTTCCCACGAGCTTGTTGAAGGTCTGTGTTTCAAAGACAGGTTGTAAGTTATGGTTGGTAATAAATGTAAAATAAAACATGTATGTATGACCATGACATTTTATAATATTATGCTGAGATACGATGAAGTGACTGAAAGCTCTTTTCCTATGGCTGACCACCGTCCCGCAGTTCTGGCCTTTGTTGGTTCACCACGAGCAAGTGAAGGGCTATATATTGTGCTCTATTAAACTGTTTAAAGCGATTGGGAGAGTGGCTAATCACTGTTTGTACCTGCCCAGTCTCTCTTACCGAAGCTTCAGAGCAGTACTGACAAAATGATAGTCTGTCATGAGCAAAAATGTGCTCTAGATATAAAATGTTATAAAATAATTATTCTGGTCTTTTGATAATAAAGTATTGTCGCATTAAGCACTTACCACAGAAATTCTCTGATAAGACTTCTTATTAAATTTGTGCTATATAAAATAAACAAGGTGGGGCTGGAGAGATGGCTCAGTGGTTAAAGGCACTTGCTTGCAAAGCCTGACAAGTGGGGTTCAATTCCCGGTACCCATGTAAAGACAGATACACAAAGTGGTGCATGCGTCTAGAATTCATTTGCAGGGGCAGGAGGCCCTGGCATGCCCATATTCGCACACACACATACATTCTCTCTTTCTCTCTCTCAAATAAAAAAATAAAATAAAATAAACAAGGCATTAAGTCATTGTTCTTGGGCAATGTCTCAGAAATAAAATAGAGAAAGAACCAGAACTGTCATAAAGTCCCTCAGTGAGTTTATGGAACGACTGAATGAGGGAAACTCGGCAACCCATCACAACATACAGCCAGGCTGCTCCCCGATGCTGCAATCAGAGAGGGGCGTGGGGTTTGTCTCCTCTGACTGGAACAAGAAAGGACCAGTAAAAGAATAATTGGTCAAACAAGAGCATCAAGTTCCTTCTAAGAGCAGCACGGATTCAATACAAGATGGCTTCCTAACTGCAGTCAGTGCTCAAATTCATAGATTCTGTATATATATGAGTTCATGTACTTGCTGTTTGTCAAATCAATACAGCAGAGGGGCTGGAGAGATGGCTCAGCAGTTAAGGCACTTGCCTCTAGTGCCTAAGCCCCTGGTTCAAATCCCCAGTACCCACATAAGCCAGACCCACAAGGTGGTGGCCCTGGTGCTCTCCCTCCCTCTCTCTCTTTCTCTGTATCTCTCTGCTTGAAAATGAATAAATAAAATATTTTTAGCTGGGCGTGGTGGCGCACACCTTTAATCCCAGCACTCGAGAGGCAGAGGTAGGAGGATCGCCGTGAGTTCAAGGACAGCCTGAGACTACAGAGTGAATTCCAGGTCAGCCTGGGCTAGAGCGAGACCCTACCTCGAAAAACCAAAAAAAAAAAAAAAATCAATACAGCAGGGCCTGGAGAGATGGCTCATCGGTTAGGCACTTGCCTAAGAGCCTAAAGACCCAAGTTTGATTCCCCAGTACCCACACACATAAAGCCAGATGCACAAAGTGGCACATGCATCTGGAGTTTATTTGCAGTGGCTTCACGACCTGGCGCACCCATTCTCTCTGTTTCTCTCTCCCTGCTTGCACATAAATAAATAAAAATATTTTTAAACATCAATACAGCATTTCACAGTCATTTGCAGACTGGAAAAACCAATTCACCTGCTGTACTTTCCCAGGTGAGTCCCGTTTAGTGCTGGGTGTTGACGCTTGGTGATTTCAGTGTTAGACTGAGCTGAAGAATTATCCAGTGTAAAGGTGTAAAAAGGCTCTGATGTGCCTGACGGGGAAATGTGTGTCTGAGATGAGCTTCATTTACGCATGAGCTAAGGGCACTCGAGAGGCAGAGGCACGAGGGTCACTGTGAGTTCAAGGCCAGCCTGGAGTGAATTCCAGCTCAGCCTGGGCTAGAGTGAGGCCCTACCTCAAAAGAAAAACTATGTATCAGTGTTGAGCTAGGCTATAGGTATAGCTCAGAGTTCGTCCCTGACTTACCCAGGGCCCTGCACCGCCCCCTCCAAACAAATAAATTCACGTTTTAAACTAAACATGGTGTCTCCTTAAAGCAAGACTCACCGACCAGTTGAAAGTGTGACAGAGACTCACAGGAACCTACTTCTGTATTTCCCCTAGGAGTAATGGTGGAGATTTACTAATTCATTGTTTGCAGAGGGTTTATAGGATATCACTACCAGGAATAATGACAATTGACCGTATTTTTATACTGCAATTCGTAAAAGCAAAGCTTGCAGAGAGGCTTACAATAATCTTTCCAAGGAAGTGTTTGTTTGAAGTGCTCTGATCAAACACAGGAGAAAGACTCTCCTTGTGTCCATTCACCTCGCCTTTATTTTTCTTTTGGCGTGCCTTCTTTTTTTATATTTTCATTTATTTATTTATTAGAGACAGAGCGAGAAAGAGAAAATGGGTGCACCAGGGCCTTCAGCCACTGCAAACGAACTCTAGACACATCTGGTTTTATGTGGGTGCTGGGGGATCGAACCCAGGCCATCAGGCTTGGCAAACAAGCGCCTTTAACCACGGAGCCATCTCCCAGCCATGATTTTTACATGGCTGCTACGGATTAAACTCAGGTCCTGGGAGGCAGGTCGGAGCCACAAAGACTCTGTTAAGAGAAAGCGCCGCAGAAGCAGGAGCCCACGGAGCTTGATGGCTTCTGTGCGTGTGTGCACTCGGGTTCCCATGCTTGTACAGCAAGCTCTCTTACCTGCTGAGCCTCTCCTGGCCGCAAACTTCAAAGTTATACCAAGAAAGAAGAACGGAACAGAAGAATCATCATAAGGTGCTCACTGTGGGCAGAAAATGCTTTTGGAAGCCAGGCGTGGTGGCGCACACCTTTAATCCCAGCACAGGAAGGCAGAGGTAGGAGGATCGCTGTGAGTTGGAAGCCAGCCTGAGACTACATAGTGGATTCCAGGTCAGCCTGGGCTAGAGCGAGACCCTACCTTGGGGAAAAAAATGCTCTCGGAGACATGGTTCAAGTTCCACTCCAGACAAAGTAGCTGAAGTAGACAGGCAAGAGGAAATGCCTTCTCAACATATGGTCTGCCACCTTCCTCTTTGGTGTGAGTGTGTGTGTGTGTGTGTGTGTGTGTGTGTGTGTGTGTGGGTGTGTGGTATATGTGCGTGTGTGTG
>PVHP010039909.1:0-16109 GCA_004024765.1 Zapus hudsonius | reverse complement strand
GTTCTGGGCAGATTCCTTACAGCAAGGAGGCATTTTCCTAGGGAACCCAGCTGGCTGAGGGGACGGAACATTGTATCAAGCAGCCAGTTCTCTGAGGGTAGAGGCCCAAGCGTTTGCTGCCAGATTGGGAGGGAAGAACTACACATACACCCTCCTGAGTCAGGGGCACAAACAACAGACAGGAGAGACTCCACTCACACCAGCTTTCCAATGTAAAAAAAAAAAAAAACAAAAAAAACCAGGCCAGTGAGAGGTGCTGTGTGTCATAAGGCTAGAGAACTCAGGGCATCACTGTATTTGGGGAAGAAGCCTCCCTTGCATGATGAGATTGGATCTATTGCTTTCAGTGAGTTTGGGGACTGTTAGCCCACATTAGTGAGGGGCAAAATGGCTTTGGAACTGGTGTGCTAAAGTCAGGTCATTTGTTTGACATGTTGGGGAGCAGTGCTGAGGTTGGGGCTGTGTGATTTCCACCTGTTCAGTCAAACATAGTGGGTTTGTTCCCTAAGCATTCAGCGTGCCAGTATAGGTAGGCCTATGGGCTCCTTACTGCTAATGTGTGGAGGGTGTTTGGGGTCAGGGCTCTCCAGGAAGGAGTAGTGCTTGTAAAGTTGGAGCCGAGTGATATCTGTGTCTAGGGTCTGTGCACCTCAAATTGGTGAGAGCAAGGAGATTTCCGCATTGTTGCACCACAGCTGGTAAGCAGCTTAATGTATTTGGTGCCCGAGCTGAAGGGGAGCCAGTATAAATGATACCTGTACATCTCAGTCTAGTGAGAGGACCTTAGAGCATGGGGCCTGAATACTCTGTGCTCCAGTATACCTGGGATTGTGTGCTCCAGGCCACTGTAGATAGGGGTGTGTTTGGTTTATGTGCTCTGGTGATGCCGGCATACATGAAGCCTGAGAAATCCAGTCTGGTGAGGAGACAAGCCTGTGTGGATCTGGAGTACATGCAAGGTTATGAAGGGCACCAGAGATCTTGGTCCTGTGCTTCCGGCACCATTGTGTTAGGGGACTGCATCTCAGATTGTAGAAGTGTGTGAATCATTTTGACCCTGTGCACCCTCTCTATGCTGCCTCAAACCAAACACATCTGTAGGATCAGCCATCAACCCTGAATACCAGAAAAACTTGTAAAGTCTTCAATGTTAGAATCTGTGCTGTCTGACACCATCTCAGCTCAAATCAAAAACAAATCAATCACTGGGGAAATATGAATTTTATATCCCCCTCCCTCCATAATTGCCTTCATGCACCCCAGGTTTGCTTCATTACTACCGGAATTAGGGAGCAAAATTTCTCTGGCAGGTGCCACCCAGGGGTTTATCAAGGTGACTTCCACAGTCTACCCAGTTGGGATATGGTGTGGGAAAAGGAACAAGTATGACTTCTTAGGAACTACCTGAGCTCCAGTGGCAAGTCACAGTAGTGACTAGAGCCAGAGAAGAATGTAGCCTCCAAAGCATCTTACATAACATGCAGCAGTCCAGGACTGCTGGTACACCTATAACTTCTATATCTCACGCAACTTTTGATAAAACGCAATCTGAATCCAAGTGGAACCCTAAACAGGACACTCACTAAAGACCTTTCAGGGGCCTATATTAGCTCCCTCATTAATAAAATTAGAACTTTATCCAAAAATGAGAATTTCCCTATTAAAAGATAATAAAAACCCCTTAAGACCTCAAGAGTAAATCAGGCTCAAAACTCACCCACCATGACTCAGGTAAGTAATTACAAGATCTCAAGAAGGACGGTAACAGCCATTGTGTAGGAGAATATCCAGAACCATTCCATCCCTCCTGCCCCAAGCACATACAAAGTAAACGCTTGCTATCAAACAATTCACAACCTCCTGTCCAATGGTCTGATGCAACAAAACCCCTGAAGGAGGCCTACAGAGGATTGAAGACAGAGGAGAGAAATGGGATAACATCCCAAGACTTGCTCATACAATGTATGTAATTATTGACAAGTGTATTAAAAAGGAGAAGAACAAAAACAGAACACATCAATATGAGAGCTCCCCACCAAGACCCTCTAGTCCCACAATGGTATTTTCCTCCGACAATGTCAGGAAAACAACCAATTAAAATCCCAAACTGGGAGGGCAATTGTCATAGTCAGCCGCACGCTGCTGGGATGAATCTCCAAAGCATGCACGATTATGAGAGGAAAATATTTATTGAACAGATCCAAGGGAAGAAAGAAATGCTGGCCCCTTTTCACAGAATCAAGCAGAGAGAGAGACCGAAGCCCAGCACCAGCACCAAGCAAGCACACTGTAACACACTGTTTCATAAAATGCAGACCTCATGATCAAGGTTCTGGCTCTTCTTTTGCATATCTATCCTTACTAATTTACATCCAAATTAGAAAGGGTCAGTCCCCAGGAGGCTTGGCCAAAGTGGCACTTCCTGCAGCCAGAAGCCTGGAGACAATAATTTTAATAAATCCTTAATTCTTTTGAGGGACATTATTTAAACTACCACAGCAATGGTTATGTTTTGTTGTCAACCTGACTTTCTTACTCATTTTGGGTTGTGTCTCTGACCATATTCACAGGAAGGCAACCCTATCAGTAGGGGACACGATTATGGAAGCTCAGGAAAATGGAAACAGACATCTTTTCCTGGGAGGATTGGGCAGGAAGGAAATTTTAGAGAGTCGGGAATAAACAAGTCTGGGAAAATGTTTCAAGAAGGGGAAGAAAAATCTTTCGTTGCCCCTGTGTGTTTAGTGTTCTGTGTGTGTGTGGTGTTGGTGATCTCTCTCTCTCCATCTCTCTCTGTCACTCTCCCTCTCTGTGTGTGTCTCTCTCACCTTCTCCCTCTCTCTTCTTCTCCCTCTTTATTTTTCTCTCTATCTTTTCCCCTCCCGCTCTCCTCTGCTTGATCTGTAAAAGGGTGCAAGCCTCTTTTGCCATCATGCCACCTTTCAAGATTATGTAACTTCAATAAATCCTTTGCTCATAACTGCTCCTGGTTTGGAGATTCATCCCAGCAGCACATCTGGCTGACTATGGCCGTATTGGTACAAGGACCTGGGATGTATCTGACCTTATGGATTTTGGTTTTTCGGAACTTGTGTGCTGGAAGAATGCTCACAGATTTGGTACTTGCAATTGAAGACACCTTCCGGAGTGCTAAGCCAAGTTTTATGGACTTTTCTGGTGAGAATTTGAAATACTAAGTGTAGAGAGAATTGCTCTTGGAGGCTTGGCATGTGAAATTCTATGGGGAAGGAGAGACTACTGAGAATGTTATTGAGATTACAATTATTACTTAGCTGTATTTTGCTCCCCATGTCCAGAGAGCTTGATGAAGGTTGAACTTCAGGACTGGACTGATGTGTTTGACTAATGATTGGGAATTGAGAAATTAAGATTTAAGTTTGGAAAATCTCAGAGCAAGTTTATCTTACTGGCAAAGAGACTGGCTTTAGGTTTCTGAAGTTGTTATTGTAAATGCATTAGCCATCATAAAGAATATAGCCCAACTGCTTTATGACTGAGGTGTTTCCACCCAGGAAGGACTGAATGATAGACTATGCTAGCTATCTCCTTTTGAAAGGAGATACTGCAATGGAAAAAAACTGCTTTTGCAAACGTATTTTGTCCCTATATTAAGGATATGGCTTTGTCCTGCATACCTGGTATAGCTTTCAGAATCATGAAATGACAGTGTAGAGTAGAGCATGAAATGTCAAAGTTATAGGAGCCACTGCTGAGATACAATATATAGAACAGGATGTGAGATCCATTATTAACTAGTGAAGTGATTACAAAATGGACCCTGTTTTCCAATGGACACCCAAAGATGTTTTGGATATACCATGACTTTACAAGGGCTACCATGGAGCACTCATAGATCTGAATGCAAATTTACTGCAACTTCTCACCGAAACTTGAGGAGCAGAATTAGAAAATCTGCTGACTATCATTCCCTGGAAATGATATTGGACTTGAATTGCAGATGTTTAATGTCATCTAATAGTTGTGATTGCATTGGTATAGTCCTTGATATTTTTCATATCCTTTGTAAATATTTAATCTGTGCCATTATATGTTACAAGAATGTAACTTGTTTTGATTTTACAGAACTCACATTTAAGGGAGCTTGCCTTATGTTGGGGGATATAATGTTTTTCTGGTGTATGCAGGATAGTTATATCATGATAGGCTGAATCATGATCCTGTTACTCTTTTCATCTGGAAATTAACTATCATGTAATGAGGTAAGTTTCATGTCAGGTTGACAAGTGGTAGACTTGTGATGGTTAAATTTTGTTATCTACCTGACCTTTTTAGTGATCTTGGGTGGGTCTCTGAAGATGTTCACAGGAAGACAATACCCTCAATAGGAGACTGGATGTGAGTAAATTCGGGGAAACTGGAAACAGACATCCCCTCATGGAAGGTCAATGCAGGAAGGAAATTCCAGAGACTCCATGGAGTAAACAAGTCTGGGAAAGGGTTGAAAGATCCTGCCTCATTGCTATTTAAATGGAGAGAAAAATCTGCCTGCTGCTCCTGCTTGTTTGCTGGTCTGTGTGTGTCCTGTTGGGGATGGGTTTCCCTTTCTGCCTGGACCTGTGAAAGAGGGCCATCCTTTTTTGTCACTAGGGGTTATTCCATGGATCTCTAATTCAATAACTGCTTTCTTCTCTTAAATGTGGTTGGTTTGGAGATTCATCCTAGCAGTGTGTATGGCTGACAATGATAGAAAATAAAATTACCTCAGGACCTAATGTCAATGAGACTTTCGACAATATAATGACTGAAATGGAAATAGTTTTAAAAAAACATAAGCGTAGTCAAACTCAAAAACACAAGCCATGCCTTTAGACGTAAATTTATTGAGGGAAATCAGAGCCAGTTCCAAAGCCCAATAAGTCAATTGAGGGTAAGACATAATTGGGTGGAGTTCTATACCAGATGATTAAGATCAATGAAGACATAACCAAATACAAGAATGAATCTCAGGCCAAAGGAAGGGTAAGACTGCTTACAAAGTAACATCCAGACAAAAGTCTTGATAATATCTTCCAGACGAGGTCTTGATATACAAGATTTTGCAATGCCTGATCATATCTTGAAAAATGTATGGGGAGGGAATCATAATGGTTTATGGTCTATAATTATGGAAGCTATCAATAATAAGGTAAGAAAACAGTGGCGGAGGAGGAACCAGAAGCAGCTGTGTTGTGGGCGTCTCTCGCGCTCCTGTCCCGCGTGGATGTCTCGTGTTCTGGGGGCATCCGTGGGTGAAGCGGGGAAGTTCCCGTCAGTGGATAGGTGTGAGCTGGACGTCTAGTTGCAGCTGAAGATGTGAGCGGACGGAAACGGGCGAGGGGGGCTGCGAACTGCGGACAAGAGGGACACGGACGCTGTCCTGGGGGCGGAGCGTGGTGATAGACAGCCGTGGACACACGTAGGAGGCCGCAGGGGCCCGGGCTGTGGGCTGTGGACCCTGGGCGGGTGCTGCTGTCCCTGGAAAAGAAGGGTTCTGAAGGGCTGTGCGGTGGGGAGACCCCAGGCCTGTATCTGAGCAGATGCACTGGGATGCTGGCTGACATCCCTCTCATCTGTCCTCACAGCACCTGATGCTCAGGGCTGAGCTGAGATCTTCTGTCTTGTGTTCCTCTCGTGGAGGTCGGGGTGGGAGCAGGCTCTTGCTCTAGCCGAGACTGGCCTCGCGCTCGCAGGCATCCTCCTGCTTCAGCCTGCCTGTGCTGCGATTTAGGGCAGGAATTTTTTAATGGAAAACAACCCCCCTCACTCCCCAGCTCTCCTTTGGCTTCCTCTCTTTAACTCTTCCTCCTCACCCATCTTTCCCTCTTCATTTTATCTTGGATACCCCATCAAAAAGTTTCCTCGCATAGATTTGAAGAATCCATTTTGTAAAACTGTCTCCATTTCATAAAACAGATGAAAGAACCTCTCCTGGCTCACTCCCCCTCCCCTTCTGTGGGAGGTCCCCAGTCATAAATTGAACAAACACTCCATAAAAGGTAAAATATGACTGTTCCTGGAATATGAAATGCAAATACCAGGCTCCAAGTGGATAACCAATCAAAAGATAGATAGATAGATCAGGACAAAAGAACCAATGGAAATTTGAAACGTCCTGTGGTCTGAGCTGTATTATAATTTTGTAGTTCTTGCCTAAAAATACCTGAAGCTTTTGTTCCTCCGGGCTCTCTGGCACTCACCCGTCCAGGGAGCCCGACTGCGCAGCCGAAAAAAAAAATCCTCTTGCTTTTGCATCTGCTGGTGTGGCTATTTGAGTCCTGGGGTACGCTCTCCCGAGAACGACCTTGGAGGTATTTTCATTTGGGGGCTTGTCCGGGATTTGAGCAACCTTCGAATCAAACATACATCACCATTGGGAGGTAAGTCTGGCCGGCTTTTTGTTCTTCCTATCTGTACCATACGTACGGCTCTGAAACGGAGTCTAGGGAGGGGTTGACGGACCCAATAAATCTCTGGCTCTTCGCCCTGGAGGATGCTCCATGGGTTGTCTGAAAAGAGGAGGACATTAGGTCAGTCCTTCTCCCCGGAGACTTAGGGATTCCTCCCGCGTCTCCTTCTCTTTCTGTTTATTTGGTTTCGGTTTTTTGATCGTGTGCTGCGTGGATTCTGGCCCTAAATGTCAGTCTGTGTCTTTGTTATTTGTTATATGTTAATTACGCCTGCAATAAGTCAGTCACATAGCACTCCCTTGTGGCTAACAATAGATCATTGGAAAGAAGCGTTAGAGCTCGTAATTTATCAGTGGAGATTAAAAAAAAAGAAATGAATTACTTTTTGTACTGTTGAATGGCCCTCTTTTAATGTGGGGTGGCCAAAGAAAGATACAGAAGGCATCAAGCTATCCTTGGGAGACACTGGTCTTCAATCAAGGCTGAAAGGTTGAGAGAGCACTGTAACAAAGCTGTCAAAGAGATACATGACAAGTTCCAGCAGGCAGGTAGACAGGGAGAAAACAAGCACCAGCAGGCAGGTAGGCAAGAAAGCAGAGGGAAGAGACAGCTTTCCTCTTTATATAGTCTTAGGGTGGGGCCTACCATCCTAAACCAGACTTGTTGACTTCCAGAATCTATGGAATTTCCTTCCTGCACTGCCATCCCATATAAGGATATTCGTACCTCCCCGAGCTTCCTTATCCCCTGACCCTACTAATATTGGTGGCCTTCCTGGAAAAAATATAGACCCACCCAAGATTTTTTTAAAAAAAATCATGTTAACAACATGACCTTGTTATCGCAAGTATACCCCTTGTCACCTTGATATCAATTTATACCTGCTTAAATCATACTTAATTTCCAAATGAAGATAGTACCAAGATCATCATTTCACTTAGCATGATATAACTATCCCAAATACAATTACAGTTGAGTACTCTCTTCTCCCCCCCCCCCCCATACAAGGCATGGGCCCTTGAAGAATGCTTAATCACTAATATCTAATAAGTTCAATATAAATTCAAAAATATTAATTGTATAATAGAGAAAGAGGAAAAACAAAGGTATTAGTATATGTGTGTACAAACATTGTTAGCAATGCAAGATTTTAAAAAAATATGTCAATTATGGCCCTTGTCTTTTTAACTTGTCACATGGGCTTATCTGGTATTTGTGACTACCTTCTAATTCTCATTCTGTATTTGCTTCACCTTTAGGAAGCTCCTCAGCAGGTCTAGGTTCTTTACCTGTAGTGTGAGCCTTACTTTCATTCTTGTTGGATCTGGTACATTTATCTCTCATCTTTGATATGAGCATTTTTCATTTTCCCGTTGATGTTGATATCCTATGTTAGTAATATTGTGAGGCACCCTATACAATCTCCTACACTCTAGACATAGTCTTCCTTTCCTCCATTGTGGAAGAGCAGCCATTCTCCTGATCATCTAGGTCAATCACTCCTTCTAACACTGTAACTTCTTACTTGTCCTGTTGACTGGAGAGCATCAAGAGCCCAAAGTGGCCAGGGGGCAGTATTAACTTCCCATTCACTGGAATGCTCTTTGTGCTTCTTAGCAAACTATTTTCCCCTCTGGAAGCAGGACTTCTAGGCTAGATGACTGTAACTATGGAGGAGTAGGATGCAAAAATTTGCCTAATGGGTCACCTGGGATAATGTAAAGTGTTACCATTCCCATTTCCACCCCTTGATTCCTGGACCCATGAATATTGGCTACAGGAAAAGCTATCAGATATGTAGTATGCTGATTCAGATCACACACAGTCTGCTGGAGAACACTGCCCCAACCCTCCAGGCTACTGCCACCTAGTAGTCACCATAGCTGCTCATTAAAAGTACATTCCATTATTCTATCAAGCCAGCTATTTCAGGGTGGTAGGACACATGATAGAATCACTGAATTCCATTGTCATGAGGTGTGTGTCTCTGAGCCCACCATGACACATTTTAGGATATGTAGCTATTTCTTCTGATCCACAATAGGGCATTTCTTAGCTGGAACACATATGAAATGAGAACAATTTCCAAAAAAACAGAAATATAAGTCTTTAATCTGACAAAGTAGCCGACACAATGTTACTGTGCTTTAATTATAACGATACTTCAGATGTGATGAAATTTAATTTGAGTTATTCATACCTCAATTGTCCAATTCCCAAGTGTTGCCCTTAGAGATGATAATATCACTAAAAAAAGCCAATTGGTTTCACAAAATTAGCACAAAAAATTGTAAAGATGTGATAGTAAGTGGATTATAACATCTAATATAAAGTACAAAAGTGTTACAAGTTATAAATATAGAAACCTTCTAAAATATAATAACAAAAATATAAAATGATGAGTTAATTTTCATAATGTGGTCAAGAAGCATTTCTCCCTCATTGAAATGACATCATTCATCACAATCCTCAGTCCGTGGCCTCATTTTCACTAGGAAGTTTGGAATTCTCCATCATGAAGTCATGGTAACTCAACATCTCCTAAAAGATATGAAATATTTCTGTAACAAAATTGTACTTTCCTTCAGGGTTATGTAATCAAATGATCCCCATTAGCAATTTGATATTTGGTTTTTGTTGTCAACTTCACCTTTTTATTCATCTTGCGTGGGTGGGTCTCTAAGAGTAGTATTGAATGTGATGTTAACTATCCTAACCTCAATCCACGAGAAATTATATTCAGGGATAGACCCCATGGAAATTAAAGAAATGGAAAAAAAAAAGTCCTTGCTTAAATTTTTACAACCTCTGAGAGTTTATACTGTGCAGAGACACTATAAATGGCATAGAATGTGATAGGTCCTTTCAAGTGGTTTTCTGGCCTTAAAAGCCATTATAGTAAAGGGAAACTTGAATCATAAGAAACAGGCAAAATGCTTTACCTGATTAAGGAATCTTAAAACTTATCAGAAAATTCATCCTGCAAAGAAATCTTATGAATGCCAAAATTGTGGTAAATCCTTTCTTCATAACTTTGCTCTTAGATTCTTAGATTCTTCAGAGAATTCATACTGGAATGAAAATATACCAATATAAACAGTGTGATGCATGATTTATCAAATTGTTATATTTTACAGCCCATATTAAAATCCACACTGAAGAGCAGTCTTTCAAATGCAACAAATGTGACAAATCATTTCCTACTTCCACTTTAAGAAGACATCAGATAATTCACAGTGGAGACAAAGCATTCCAGTTTGAGAAAGGTAACAAATCCCTTACTGAGACCTCAACTCTTAGAATGCCTCAGAGAATAGATACTGGAGAGCTTTCTTGCAAATGCAATGAATATGACAAATCCTTTACTCAGCACAAAAACCTTAAAGCCCATCAAGGAAACCATTCTGGAGAGAAACATTTCAAATGCAATGAATGTAGTAAGTCCTTCACTCAAAAATCATTGCTCATAACACATCAGTGGGTTCACATTGGAATAAAACCTTTCAAATGCAATGAATGTGACAAATCCTTTACTGAGAAATCCTATCTTAAAAAACATCATAAAATTCACACTGGAGAGAAACCTTTCAAATGCAATGAATGTAGGAAGTCCTTCACTTGGAAATCAAAGCTTGTCAGACATCAGTGGATTCACACTGCAATAAAACCATTCAAGTGCAAAGAATGTGACAAATCCTTTACTTTTGGAGCAGCTTTAAAGTCACATCAGTTTATTCACACAGGAGAGAAACCTTTCAAATGCAAAGAATGTGACAAATCCTTTACTCATCTCACATGCCTCAGAAAACATGAAGAAAAACATTCTGGAGAGAAACATTTTAAGTGCAATGAATGTAGCAAGTCCTTTACTTACAAATCAAATCTTAAAACACATCAGAGGATTCACACTGGAAAAAACCTTTCAAATGCAAAGAATGTGACAAATCCTTTACTGCGAAATCCACTCTTAAAAAGCATCAATGAATTCACACTGAAGAGAAACCTTTCAAATGCAATGAATGTGACAAATCCTTTACTGGGAAATCTGCTCTTAAAAATATCAAAAAATTCACTCTGGACTGAAACATTACAAATTGAATGAATGTGACCAATCCTTTAGGTTTGTCACAGGTTTTAAGGAACATCACATAATTCACACTGGAGAGAAAACTTTCAAATGCAATGAATGTGACAAATCTTTTACTTATGTGTCAGGTTTAAAGTCACTTCATATAATTCACTCTGGAGAGAAACCTTTCAAATGCAATGAATGGAAAATCCTATACTTTGTCACAGCTTTAAAGGCACATCAGCAAGGAACCCTTTCAAATGTAATGAATGTGGCAAATCCTTTACTTATAGCACAGCTTTCAAGATACATCAGGTAATTCATACTGGAGCAAACGCTTTCAAATGCAATGAATGTGGCAAATCCTTTACTCAAAATTCTAGCTTTAAAAATATCAGAGAATACATACTGAAGAGAAACCTCTCAAATGCAATGAATGTGAAAAATCCTTTTTGTGTTTCTTAGCTTTAAAGAGACATCAGAAAATTCACACAGGAGAGAAACTTTTCAAAAGTAATGCATGGGAAATCCTTTACTCAGCATGTAACACTTAGAAATCATCAAAGAATTCATTCTGGAAAGAAACCTTTCAAATACAATGAATGTGAAAAGCCTTTACTTTTTACTCAATTCTAAGCAGAAATAAGAGAATACATGCTAGAGAGAAATCTTTCAAATCCAGTGAATGTGACAGTTCCTTTGCTGAGCAGTGGTACCTTAGATTCCATCAAAGAATTCACACTGGAGAGAAACTTTTCAAATGCAATGAATATCACAAATCGTTGACTTAGTACTCAAATCTTAGAACACCTCCAGGAAAACATGCAGGAGAGAAACCTTTCATAGTTAATGAGCGACAGATCCTTCACTCAACACATAAAGCTCAGAACACATCAAAAAACTCATAGTGGATAGCACCCTTCCAAATGTATGTGACAAATCCTTCTTGAAGAAGTTTGAAGAGATATCAGGTAATTCATACTGGAGATATCTTTCAAATGCTCTGAATGTGATAAATCCCTTATATACAACTCTAGTCTTAGAAGACTTCAGAGAATACATGCTAGAGAGAAACCTTTCAAATGACATGAATGTGATAAATCCTTTATTCAATACTGAAATCTAAGATTACAAGAGAATACATGCTGTGAGAAACCTTCCAAATGCAAGGAATGTAACAATCATTTACCTAGCAATCACATCTTGGAAGACATCATATAATTTATACTGGAGAGACTCCCTACACTTATAAATAATGGTGTCAACACTTTGCAATGTCACTATTCCTACCAAAGAAACACCCAAGAAAATGCCTTATGAAGTGCATTAAATTTGAGTTTTTACAGTGAAACGATATTTATATGATGAACTACATGTAAATTCTTTGAATATAAATACCTTAGGTCAATTGTGAATTAGTTTGTATAAATGTCCATGTTTGAATCCCCCAAAAATGTCTGACTATGTTTGAAAAGAGTTGGACAAGTTTGTACCCTCAAGTCTAAATAAATGGAAATTTATGATAGCATGGAAGAAAACTCAAAATATTGTGCACATTATTCTGCCAGGGTACTAAAACAATAGAATAAATACTGTTTTTTATCTTTTGTATATTTTTATCAAAGATAATATCATTGGGGTATATATTGAAGTTTTTTAGAGGCATTAAATACTGTGAAAAAGTAGTAAATTCCACCATTTGTATTTAAGAAAAAAAGTTTCTTTAATTCCTTCCATTTATATTTTTGTGCAGTCATTTCTCTTCTTTAACAAAATCTTTTTAAAATGTGTACATATTTCTTTTAATTTTCATAAATAAACATTTTACAAGTCATAAGAGAAAACTAATTCTCCAACCAAATGTGACAGGATGATTTAAAGGGATGAGTGTGATTATTTCTGAGGGATTTAGGGGTTTGTTGACAATATTTTTAGGTAAAGAATAGAGGATTCTATTAGTTTCATGTCTATGGGAAGTCAGCATTGTTTAAATATATGCAATCCAGTAACTCTCCAATTATCATTGAATTCTGAACATACATCCACTGACTTCAAAAACTGTTAGCTACTTGGGCCTGGTGAACCGGTCTGTATAATAGGCTATCCATGGTCCCGTGCAGAAGGACTGATCCAGATGGGCCACGGAGGAGGATATCCTGGTGATTGGCGATGGGGAGGGGTGCATTGGGGAATTGGAGATAACAAATCATCGTTGGTCCACTAAATAATGTAACTTATAATGGACAATAAATTTAAAAAAATCATTAGCACAAGACTCTCCTTTTAGTCCTGCAAAATTCCCATTATATGATTCACTAGTATATGAATCACATATATTGAATGTAACGCTAATGAAGGCTAATGCACACGCGGCGCAAGAACTTTGCAGACAAGCAAACAACATAGTGAGTTATTGATTCTTTGATGTCATTCTCCCTCCTGTCTGGCCTCATTATTTTCTGTTCTTGTCCATGTCCGACTTTGTTTGCCTAGAGCATCATGGAAAAAGTGTTCCTCCAAATTTCTAGGACAAGGGCTCAGAAGATATATAGAAAAACATGCAATTCCCTGAGGCAATTAAGAACTTGGCGAAAGTTATATCAATAGTTGCAGAAATCTACACCCTCAAAAACTTCACCCTTTTTGGGGGGAGAGGATCAGGATTTTGGGCATATTCTTTACAGCAAGGAGCCTTTTTTTTAGGGAACCCAGGTAGCTGCGGGGACTGAACATTGTATCAAGTAGCTAGTCCTCTGAGGGTAGAGAGGCCAAAGCTTTTGCTGCAGGATTGGGAAGGAGGAACTACACATGCACTGTACTGAGTCAGGAATACAAACAACAGACTGGAGAGACTCCACTCACACCAGCTTCCAAATGTCAAAAAACAGGCCAGTGAAAAGTGCTGTGTGTCATAAGGCTAGAGGACTCAGGGCATCACGGTATTTGGGGAAGAAGCCTCCCTTACATGATGAGATTGGACCTATTGCATTCAGTGAGTATGGTGACTGTTAGCCCACGTTTGTGAGGGGCAAAATGGCTTTGGAATTTTTGTGCTAAAGTGAGGTCATTCATTTGACATGTTGGGGAGCAGTGTTGGGGGTGGGGCAGTGTGATTTCTAACTGTTCAGTCAAACATAGTGGGTTTGGTCCCTAAGCATTCAGGGTGCCAGTGTAGGTGGGCCTATGGGCTCCCGACTAGTAATGTGTGGAGCATGTTTGGGATCAGTGCTCTCCAGGAAGGAGTGGTGCTTGGAAATTTGGAGCCCAGTGATATCTGTGTGTCTAGGGTCTGTGCATCTCAAATTGGTGAGAGCAAGGAGATTTCCGCATTGTTGCACCACAGCTGGTAAGTAGCTTAATGTATTTGGTGTCCGAGCTCAAGGGGAGCCAGTGTAAATGGTACCTGTACATCTCAGTCTAGTGAGGGGACCTGAGAGCATGGGGCCTGAATACTCTGTGCTCCCGTATACCTGGGATTGTGTGCTCCAGGCCATTGTAGAGAGGGTTGTGTTTGGTTTATGTGCTCTGGGGATGCCAGCATACATGAGGCCTGGGAAATCTGGTCTGGGCAGGAGATAAGCATGTGTGAATCTGTAGTGCATGCAAGGTTGTGAAGGGCACTGGAGATCTTGTTCCTGTGCTATTGGCACCATTGTGTTAGGGGACTGCATCTGGATTATAGAAGTGTATGAATCATTTTGACCCTGTGCACCCGCTCAATGGTGCCTCAAACCAAACACATCTGAAGGAGCAGCCATCAACCTTAAATAGCAGACATACTTGTAACGTCCTCAACCTTAGGACCTGTGCTGTTCCACACCATCCCAGCTCAAACCAAAAACAAATCAATCACTGGGGAAATAAGCCTTTTATACCCTCATCTTTTATGGGAGAAATATATTCCCTATGGGGGAATATTATAGCAAAATGAATGTGAGCCTAGTGCCCCCTCCCTGATATTCATTGTCATATTCTACAGACATTTGTTGACCTCAGGTAGCCAGCAGAGCATGAGTTTTACAGACCATACCTTTGAAGTCCTGTGAGGCTAAAGAAGGATTTGCTTTAACTGTGATAAGGAAGTTAGGAAAAGATGAGGCCAGAGGATACCTGGGGAGGATTACCTGAGCTTCCTGGAACCCATTGTCAATCTGAGTTGCTAGGTGCTTGTAATTTACATGCCTAATGTCAGTACACACCCCTGTTACCTACTATAAAATCTTTTTGTTACTGGGGCTTGTGGCCAATACTTCATTTATGCTTGGACCTCCCTTGCTCTGGCCCAGGCCCTGGTGTAAAATTAAAACTCCTCTCTCCTCTTGATAAGAAGGCTTTGTCTGTTTGTCACCGGGAATTTCTACAACACTCCTCCCTCAGCTACCTGAGTTCTGGGATCAGAGATTTTTACAAACACCCTGGCTTCTTTAATATTTTCTTTGAAAAACAAAACATTTCATTATTTAGTTGAGATTGACAAGGACAAACACATCGAAACAACACAAAGACCTCCTCCATCATACCCCCAGAAAAAGAAAAAAAAAGTTTGTTGAGACAGGAAGGCTGGAATGTAACCACACTTGTTACTTCCAGCCTCCTCCTTGCCCTTAAGCCAGATGGAGGGCTGTTCCGCACATGCGCACAAGAGATGCGTGGGCGGGTTGTTTTTCTCAGCAGCAGCAGAGCGGGGTGATTGACAGCTCGCTGGTCCTGGAGGCGGAACCGGAAGCGGCTGTGTTGAGCACCTTGCTGCCTGGGTTCCTGGACTTCCATGTGCAGCAGAGGATGTGAGCGGACTGAACAGTGAGAGGGTGGCTTCGAACCGCGGATGGGAGGGACAGGGACGCTGTCGTGGGGGCGGGGCGTGGGAGATGGACAGCCGTGGACCCGCGTGGGAGGCCGGGGGGCCTGGGCTGTGGGTAGTGGACGCTGGGCGGGTGCTGCTGTCCCTGGGAAAGAGGGGTTCTGAGGGGCTGCGGGGTGGGGAGACCCCAGGCCTGCATCCGAGCAGAGGCGCTGGGATGCCGGCTGACATCCCTCTCATCTGTCCTCACAGCGCCTGATGCTCAGGGCTGAGCTGAGAGCTTCTGTCTTGTGTTCCTCTCGTGGGGATCGGGGTGGGAGCAGGCTCTTGCTCTATCCCAGGCTGGCCTCCCGCTCGCAGCCATCCTCCTGCCTCAGCCTCCCTGGGCTGAGACTGAGGGAGGGATTTTTTTAATGGGATACAATCCCCGCCCTCACTCGGCAGCTCTCCCTTGACTCCCTCTCTGTAACTCTTCCTCCTCACCCCCTTCTTCCCTCTTCATTTTATCTTGGATACACCATCAAAAATGTTCCTCATATATTCTCACTTTCTTCCAAAAAGCATCTTGAAATTCCCTTTGCTGGTAAATTTACTTAAAAACTGCTAAACTATATACTATCTGCTGCTATTTTCAAACAAAGTGACAGAGGTATTGCTTTCAATTTTTCACTGCAATGCAAGAAATGAGTATTTGAGTGGATGAATTTTAGGTGGTCAGAACCAAACGGCTCATTTCTGCTCTACTACGGTTTGCTTGCTGGTTATTTTTCTGTGATTTGACTGTTGAGGAGGTTCAGGTGTAAGAAGGTGT
>PVHP010039908.1:0-16080 GCA_004024765.1 Zapus hudsonius | reverse complement strand
ACTTATAGAAAGAAGTGAGATGTTAGGAATGAGGGGTATGGGAAGGGGGAGGGGAATGGCTTAAGCAGGAGGCCAATCCAAATTAGATTCAAAAACATAAAATCCTCACGAGCATACTGTAACCTAAAGAGTAAATAGTGGGCGTCAACTGGCAAGAGGGGTCATGAATAGCAGGGGAGAATGTTTAAGTCTGTGAATATTATTATTATTAATATTTTAAATCTCAGAAATGGTTCACATTCCTAAATAATTATTAGGGACCCCAAAATTTGTGTCTATGTGTGTCATAGTTATGAATACTTACTGTATTAGAAACCTAAGCTATGAGACATTTATAACACAAGGTCACAGAAGCAAACCACAAGGTCACAGAGACAAACATTCTATACTCATTGGGTAATATCATCAGATATTG
The DNA here is from genome assembly GCA_004024765.1 of Zapus hudsonius. Lineage (NCBI taxonomy): Eukaryota > Metazoa > Chordata > Mammalia > Rodentia > Dipodidae > Zapus > Zapus hudsonius. The sequence continues at coordinate 15,665 of PVHP010039908.1, read as the reverse complement.
TTTAACTTCTGGATATGTTCATGGTACATCAAAAGAGAATGTTGATAAAAGAGGGTAGAATATCTCTTCTGACCTTGCGTTCCACCTAAAAGAGCTTTGGGTACAGGTAGAGGTCTGTGATGGTTAAATTTTGATGTCAACTTGACCTTTCAAGTAATCTAGGGTGGGTCTCTGAGGATGTTCCCAGGAAGGCAGCCTCTCAGTAGGGGGCAGGATGTAAGGAAGCTCAATGGAGCTAGAAATAAACATCCTTTCCTGTGTGGGCAGTGCAGGAAGGAAATTCCAGAAACTCAGGAAGCCAATAAGTCTGGGAGAGAATTGCAAGACCCCACCCTAGGGCTATATAAAGGTGAAAGAATTCTCTCCTTGCCCTCCTGCCTGTTTGCTGTTCTGTGTGTATGATGTTGGTGATGGGTTTCTCTCTCTGCTCGGGCCTGTGCAAGGGGAGCAGCCTCTTTTGCATACTGGAACTTCCCCTGTATCTATAGCTACAAATAAATCCTTTCCTTCCAAAAACTGTGCCTGGTTTGAAGATTCATCCCAGCGGCTGTGGCTGACTGCGATAAGGTCCTAAACCATAACTCAGAGAATAGTTATTGTGGACATGTGCATTCTACTTGAACATATTGCATGCTATGTCTACATGCATTGAATGTCTACGAGGGTCAAAATGACATCAACATCATCTACAGATAATAGAAAATATTTCAAGTTTTTAAACACCCTAATTCCATAGTAGGTGATTCATCCCCTGTGTCACTTTTAAACATGAAATTTAAAGTCTTTATTTTCTCTTCAAATAATTATGAGAAAAATATATAAAAATAAAAAGTAGCATTATTGATATTATCAACCATGCTTATCAGCTCTCCATCTCTATAACAAAATATTAGAGTTATAAGGTTATGAGGAGGAAAGGTATATTTTGATCCATGATTTAACTTAAACATTATAGTGATTCATTAGCTCTGGTGTTTTGGGCCTGTGATGAGACAGTTAATCATGTAGGTAGTAGATGTCATGACAAAACCACCACATGACAGAAGCAAAAATGAATAAACAAGGGAGGGACCAGAGACACATAGTTTCCTTCAATGCCATCCCCCTAATGATCTAAAGATCTTCCTCCCACTTGGTTACATTCTCAAAATATCCTCCCAACCTCCCAACAGCACCACTCTAAGGACCAAGACATATGTCTGTCTGCCTTTGGGGGATAACCAAGCTGCAAACTATTGTACCCATTTCTCCATGTCTCTCCCTCTATCCATCTTTACTTACAGAACACTGAAATCAGTGTTACCTGGCTTTTCACCATCACATGAAATGCTCTTCAAAGTCCATTTTTACATTATATATATATATATATATATATATATATATATATATATATATATTTCCTAGGATGTGACACTTAATGAGCCAGGTTTAATGTCTCTAAGGATGAATGTAACCCAATCTTTGTGTCCAAAACACTAATGCAGGATTTTAAAAATTCAAATAGTGTTTAGTGAAACAATGTGAACCATTATGGATAAGGTGGCACATAGGAAGAATATCTAATTCAGTCTTCAGAGATCAGTGAAAAGTAAGAAATACTATAAAGTTCACTGCTCTATTTGCAAAGGCCTGTTTTAAAAATCTAACTCCATTATCCAACTAGATGTCACTTTCAACATTGACTTCCAGTTTTCTCCCCTCGATTTAAATGTGGAAGATTTTATTTTTCATTCTCAGACGCATTGCTTTGCATTTTCAAAGTCAAGGCTCATTGTTATTCGCTCTCTAGGTCCTTTTGTATCATTTCTCTGATATCTCTAGTATTCATAATATCTCCCAAATGAGTACCATCTGTGAATTTCATCAGTGTGCTGTCTGTTCCCTATTCTGCCCTATGAATGAACATGTTAAGTTAGCACAGACATTGTAGGGCACCTGCTTTCTGCAGCACCCGCCTGGAGTCCTCTCAACGTTGATGGCACCGCCTCACTGGCATCCATCACATGATGCTCTTAGTCCTCCAGGTAGCTTGAATCCCAAGTCATAAGGAAGATGTTCAGGTGAATTTTAAGTTAAGGTATGGTGTACTTTTACTCTGCTAATTTTTCAGTTCTGGAAAGCTGTTACTTAATTTCCTTCCTAATCTACCTCTCTACCTGTAGTCCAGATTGACTCTGATATCTGCTGATAAACTTGAAAATATGCATATTAGATTACTTATCTCAGTAGATAAGATGAGAGGGGGGAAATAGGAGTGCTCATTTGAATGGGAAATGTTCCTTCTAGCCTCATTTATTTTGAATGCTTGGTCCCCAGCTAGTTGCATTTGGGGAGGTGGAGCCTTGCTGGAGAAGGTGTGTCACTGGGACAGACCTTGAGGTTCATTAGTCCAGACCTACTGGGTGTTCATAGCTAAGCTCACTCACTCTGATACCTTTCTGTTGATATGGGACAATGTGAACCACTTGTCTGCTCCGGCTATGCTTTTCCCAACACAATAAAACTTCTTGAGATTGTAAGATGAAAAAAAAATAAACACCTTTCTTCCCATAAGCTGTCTTTGATCAGGTGTTTTGTTCAGGCAATAGCAAGATAACTGCAAACCGTGCTGTAGGGTTTGCAGTGAGGTCAAAACAAATCAGTGTCCCAGAGGATGTCATGGATTGAGTCACTTGAGGTTGCAGTGGAGACAGTTGGTGTGCTTTAAATTCACCCACTCATGACAAAGCAGAGGGTACTTTCCCCTCCACCCCAGGCCACCAGAGGTGACATATATGGTGCCTCAGTGCTCAGTAGCAGTACTTAAAGTTTGTTGGGTATGTTATATCAGGATCTTTAATCTGTAGCAACATCTGACAGCAAGAATGGTTAGGGTACTAGGCAGTTTGTTCTCCCTAAATTAATCTGAGCAAAAATGTGTGGGAGCCATGTGAGATATACATAAGAGACCACCAAATGGACTTGTTGTTATTTTCTCCAAAATTATTATTATTATAAGGACATTAATAGAAAAAACCAATATACCACTATTGATGAGGAATGGAATGTAAACACTCATTTAGAATAGAAATGCATTCATCTAGGCTGAAGGAATGCCAGGTGGGAATGGGGTGGCAGTGGTGTAATTCTGAAGAACTCATAGGTACTAGTAACCCTTATTAATAAAGAAAATATACTCAAAGACTCAGGGGCCTAAAGCAACTATTTATCAAGCTAATGAGTCACTGAATTAGGAAGAACTCATCAGTCTTGGCTAGTTCGTAAGCGTGTCTATGGTTAGAGAGGAGACATTGAGGCTCAGCAATGTGATATGGCTTCATCTAGAACAGCCAGCCTCATCCTCCAGCAGGCTTTTTGGGTGACAAGAAATCAAGTGTCCACATGAAGGACATGCTGAGGCTGGGATAGCTTTAATTTCTTCACCCTGTTATGATCATGTTAATTTACAAGGCCAACCCAGATTCAATAGGTATGAAAATATATCCCACATTTTATTTTAACATATAGCTTTTACTTCTTTGTATTGTAAAGATTTTTAATGAGAGATACCTAGTATACGTCACTGTGTGCTTTGAAGCTGTTAGGATCTGGAAACAATGGCCAATAAAGGACTCAGCATTGCCGACACATAGATGTTATGGTAATATGACAATAAGATTTTGGTTCATTCCTGTAGGTAACCTGAACATGAACTTGGACATGCAGGACCCTTCTTGTTTCTGGGGTGTTACAAGTGTGTTGAAAAAGACCTTGTGTTAAGGATAGTAGAGCAAGAAGAGAGGCTGGAAGAGAGGGCGTGGTTGTGACACAGCTGAACCACGAAGCTGCTCTTTGCTGTCTACTGCTACAGTTTTATTGCCTGAGAGAATCAAACCTTTCTCCTATTTAAGATATTGGGTGACGAGGGCTGATAAGGTTTCTATTATGCAATCCAAGACATTTCTGACTAAAGAGGGATTAAAGGAAGGAAAGAGCCAGAAAATGGATTCGAAGTTTTGTGAAGAAACATCAAAACAAATAGAATTTTCTGGTCACAAAAAGAAAATGCAAGGTTGGAGAGATGGCTAAGCGTTTAAGGCACTTGCCTCCAGTGCCTAAGGCTCCCAGTTCAATTTCCCAGGACCCAAATAAGCCAGACCTACAAGGTGGTGGCCCTGGTGCTCTCTCTCTCTCTCTCTCTCTCTCTCTCTCTCTCTCTCTCTCTCTCTCTCTCTCTCTCCCTCTCCCTCTCTCCCTCTCTCTCTCTCTCTCCTCTCTCTCTCTCCTCTCTCTCTTTCTCTGTCTCTCCACCCCTCTGCTTGAAAATGAATAAATAAAACATTTTAAAAAAGAAATCAATACACGACACAGAAGCAAAAAGCATGTCTAAAAGAAAAGAAAATGCAGAAGTTGAAAGTTTAGAAAACTTGTGCAAGGGGTTAGTGTGGGAAAAATTATGAATGACCTTGTCTATTCTGGGCAAGTCCTCTACCACTGAGCCACATGCCCAGCTCTCTGTTAGAAAATAGAAAATATCTTTCCTACATAGGATTAGATCTGTTTGTATTCCAAAGAAAAATATGCTAAGCACTCTTTTCTCTACATCAGTCACCTTTATACTTCTTCAACAGATTCTTAAATCTACACGTAAGAAATAGACACATGCATAAACCAAATGTGATTCCCTCGATAACTTGAAATATATATTTGAGAAGCCAAGAGCCGTGGCCCATACTGCTGTTGGAGTAAATTATGCTTTTATTCCTTGACTTTATGATCTTTCCATGGACATTTGATTTGATTAGTAAGGGAAATTTCTTAGTTTAATCCAGGGGTATTCCTCTTCTTTTCTCGTCTTCTGCTTCTATGAACCACTGAAGACCTACTGCACTTCAGTTAAGCCTTCAGCTCGCAATGTCTATTTTAAGTATTTTTAAATCATATATTTGCAGTATAGATTGTTTCAATTCTTGAAAGATTTTTCTTCTGTGACTTGTGCCATGCTCAGCGAACAAGTCTTAAAAATACAGAATTTTATTTGGGGCTAATTATCCTGGTTAAGTCCAACTGGGACACAAAAATCAGGACTTTAGTTTTCATGTCCTTCCATTCAGCTCAGTCATCTGCCCAGAGAATTTACAGACAACAGAAGAATTTAAGAAGAACTAAAATCAGTATTATAGTGTCATCACAAACACATCTGTGTGTATTTAAATGAGGGCTATGTCTCCTCTAGCAATGACTTTTAACATCAAATGTGGGTGAGGATTTTTTTTCCTATATCAGTCATTTCTGGATAAAACCTGGGAATTTTGCAATTTAATTCAGTTCTGACCCTATCTACTTAGAGTTAGTATGAATCTCATAGGTTAAGGACTCAGTACTACAAGACCACCCTCACTGCAGATGGCAGTCAGAAGTACTGATGCCCAGGGAACTCGTATTTCTACTTGACTTGCTCACAAACCAGAGGTTCTCATAATCCACTCCCAACTTTAATGATTTTCTAAAATACCTCCCAGAACCCAGGAAAATAGTTCATTTACATTTCTCAGTGAATTATAAAGAATATTAAATAGGGCTGGAGAGATGGCTTTGGGCTGGAGAGATGGCTTAGAGGTTAAGGCACTTGCCTCCAGTGCCTAAGGCCCCGGGTTCAATTCCCCAGTATCCACATATGCCAGACCCACAAGGTGGTGGCCCTGGTTCTCTCTCTCTCTCTCTCTCTCTCTCTATATATATATATATATATATATATATATATATATATATATATATATATATATCTGTTTGACAATGAATAAATAAAATATTTTAAAATTTTTAAATAGGCTGCAAATAAACAGTGAGATGAAATCCAAAAGAGTCTTGAGCCCAGGGCCACTACCCCGAACCCCTGTGGAGATGGGGTATACCTCTCCTCCAGTACATGGAAGAGTGCACCAATTTAGAAGCTTTTCAAACCTTGTAATTTGGGAATTCTTAAGAGTCACCATTAAACAAACATGATTGATTATAAGCTCAGTCCCTAAACCTTGTCTTTTCAGAGATTGAGGAATGGGGTTGAAATGAACAAGATTTTAATCATAGTGTTTCCTTTCTGCCAACCAGATTCCATCCTGAAGAGATAGAGAAGCCCAGAGAGAGTTGATTCATTTGAAGAAATGGTGCTCCTGTCACGCAAATAATTGCAAGGGATTTAGAAGTTCCATGAACAATATTCATTCCTATTCTCCCCATCACTCAGACAATGACAAGGGATTTTAGCAGCTTTATGTCAGGAACCAGGGGACATGGGAAATATATATATATGTTATATATATTTCCCATGTCCCCTGGTTCCTGATATATATTGCCTATATAATGTCTCCTGTGTGTGTGTGTGTGTGTGTGTGTGTGTGTGTGTGTGTGTGTGTGTGAAGGACTTCTTAATGTGTTGCTCCTCAACCACTGCTGCCCATGTTTTGGCCTGGAACTTACCTAGTTAGGCTATCTTTCAAGTCCCAGAGATCTGCCTGTCTCTGTATCCCCAGCACTGAAATTACAAGTGCATGCTACTGTACCCATTTTTTTGTTTTGTTTTAGCTTGGGGGGGTGGGGGCTTGTTTTCACATGGGTTTTGAGTATAAAAGTCTGGTGTGCATGCTTGCAAGACACGTACTTTACTTACTGAGCTATCTCCCCAGCCTTATTTTAAAAAAAAAACCTTACTTTCATGAGTATATTGCATATGAAGCATAGTCACCAACCCTCGTTTCCTCTCCCTCATCCAGGTCCCACCTGCTCCCACTTCTATCCCTCCCCAGACATTTCCAACTTCACTTCTCCTTTCACTTATTATATGCATGATTTCAAGTGACTGCATGCATTCTAGGAACAAATGAGAGAAAATACTTGATATTTGTCTTTCTAAGAGTCATTCATTTTCCCACACATGACATAATTTCATTCTTGATGACTAAAAATTCTATTTAGTGTATATACAATACATTTAATTTTTGTTTCTATAATTTACCTATTATGACTAGTGCTGCAATAAATATTGATGAGCAAGTATCTCTGTTGATTTAGACTAGCTAGGTCACTCAGTAGATCTCTTGAGTTTTAGGAGGACCCACCACACTGCTTTCCATAGTGACTGGGCTCATTTACGTTCTTCCCAGCAGTAGGTCGGGAGCCCCCTTTCCACAACAGCATTGCTATTTGTTTTCCTAATGGCCAACATTCTAACCAGTGATGGAGTCGCCATGTACTTTTGATCAGCATTTGTATGATGCCTAGTGAGGTTGGGATTTCTTCAGCTGTGTATTGATAATTTTTTGTCCATTATTCATTTTGTGATCTGGTTGTGTTTGGTTGCAGTTTTTTGAGTTCTTTGTTTATGTTCAATGTTAATCTGTCAGGGGTCTAGCTTAATCATGATTTCTTAAGGTTTCTTTACACTCCAACCTTCACTATGTCAAATTCTCCTCTAAGTCAGATAGTAGGGAAGTGGGCTGTAGGCAGTTGTGGGCATCTGTATAGTTGACAAGCATACCTCACTGTGTTTACTGGGTTGCATTTGTGCAGTCCATGACTTCTGTTATGCAGAATTAAGATGTTGCTGGTCTTCCTGGTGCTAACATGCCTTCTATTAATATTCTTGTCATTCATTACACTATCTTACTTAGCTCTATGATACCAAGATACAAAGCCAGAGATCATATCACTATGATATGAACACACCCTACATCTCAGGAAGAGTCACAGTTGAGCCAAGAGCAAGACTGTTGCAAAATCCATTTCTCATCCACATTTGCTAAAAAGAAACTCTCCCCTGCCAAAAATATATTAATTATAATATGACATCTGTAATCACAAATGCTCTAAACATTGACTTCTTTGGTGATGACAAAGAGAAAAACAATTGATCCGAATCTCCATGTCTGAAAGGACACAAAATTTTATCAGTTTTCTAAGTAGTTAGTACATCTCGAATAGCACCAGGTGATAAATCTTGTTGTACTAAAGGTAAAAAAAAGAATGCTTCCTGTACCATTGCTATTTAAAAACATGTCAGTCAATAGTGCTAGAATACTGATGATTTTATATTTTATGGGTGTAATTATAGTTTAAAATGATTGTCATATGAAAAAGCTATCAGATACTATTCAACCAAAAGTATTATAGAGATGTAGCAGGGAATTCATTAATGTAAATATTATAGCTTTCTGTGATCTCTGTGTTGTTTGGAAGTCTTTAGAATTTTTTTTGGATATTCATTCTAAATATTAATTCTCACAGCTGATATCAGTTGTAACTTTACATTCTATTTACTGATGAGTGATGTCTAAATTTTAAATTTTCAGACTCCCAGAAATATAAATGTACCAGGACAAGACTTAGATGTCTTCATATTATAATTTTTAGACAGACCAAGTGACAAAACCAGAGGGCACAAAGCCAGTGGTCACACCATAATATGAGCACATCCCTCAACAGGAAGCGGTAGGTTCTGTGGGAGAAACTGTGGTTGGAACCACGTGGAGCTAGAAGCAAGTCCATAAAGAATTCACTTCTCATCCATGTCTATGGAGGACGTGATTTGACCCTTGCATTACCTTTCATTTTGCAAGAGATTAGCGTGTTTAGCCACTTCTCATGCTTGATTATGCTGGTGACATTTAAAGCAACTTCAAAAGTACCAGAATGGGTGGTACCTTTGCAATAACCTGTATTGTTTTAGGAGTTTCTGTAGTCTTCGACCAACAGCCTCATCCCTGGCAGTAGAGAACCCATACCTCCTGGGAGCAGCTTTATCCATCTGCATATGAGTTCTTTGTACAAACATTTAAAAAATAGTAATATTGTAATTGCTTATTAAGTAGTAGGCTTCCATATAGATTATTCACATATCTTTACAGATGATAAAATTCCATTGTGTATATATATTCAGTCAATGTCTGGTCCCATTTTCCAGCTATTGTTGAATAAGCATTGAACAGGTATCTTTATAGCTGTTTCCTTTTATACATTGCATCCTTTTCTTCTTCTTCCTCCTCCTCCTTCTCTTTATCTTTCACCTTCTTCAATTTCCACCTCCTATAAGCACCTCATATTCACATTTCAATTTGTGAAAGAGAAACAGATAAGAACATAACTTTCAAGGAAGAGAAATTTTGGTCTGTAAGTTATCAGACTGAATTTTAGCTGGAACTGCTCTTCCAGCACTACCAGAGGGTCACACAGAGTAGATTGCAAATGTAGATTGTCTCATTAACATTGGGGAAGTGTTAGTGTATCCTTACAGGTGGAAAGAAGCTATTTTTTTAACCAACAGAGAATTTAGATAGATGCAAAGTTCTAAGAGTGCCAAAAGACAAATCCAGAGAACTTTAGACACATCTAGATTCTAAACTAGAAATTGCTTGGGGATTGTTGTAGTCATCTCCACATTGCTGGGACAAATATCCAACCAGACACAGTTTATGGGAGGAAGGGTTATTTTTTTTCAGGCTTACAAAATCCAGGGAAACACCATCAATAGAGGAAAAATCTGGCTCCCTTTCATTGATCCAAACATGGGGAAACTACCTGAAGATCTACCCCTAAATACACCTTAGGGATGGACCCCAGAATTTCCCCTCCCTCAGTGATACCTTCTCTAGCAGGATTGCTGGAGATCCAAGTTACAAGCTTAATTTTAACAAACCACCAGATTCAACGGGGCTATACATTCAAATTATCATATTCAACCTACCGCAGGGATGTAGGATGATCTCTATAAAAATGCTTAGAAAAATGAACTCAGTGAATCCTATGGCAAAAGCAGACATGGAGACAGTATTAGGAGTGTGAAATCAAAGTCAGAGGTATATGGGCCAAGAAAAGATTTCAAGGTAAAGTTACCCAGTCAGAGCCCTAGAAATGTTGAACAACTTCTTCTAACCCAATGTTCCCTACTTTGAAGAACCGGATATGGCTATTGGCTGGATGTACAGGGCAGATTTCATGAGGAGAAAGTAACCTAGACTCAGGATATCAGATCCTTCAATGATCCAAAATTAGATACATATGTCTTCACATCAAGTAATGATCCTCATTTTGTATAGGCATAACAATGACTCTATTTTGCATCCTTTAATGAGGCAGGTGGCATATTTGGAAGATGAAAGACCAGAGACTTCAGTTTATATTCCTTCCCATGTGACATCCCTCAACTCAATGGCTCTTTCCATTAACTAATAACAGCATCTTCTCTTTATCATGCAAATAGCAATTTAAAGCATTCACTGATAGTGGGGTGAATTAAAAAAATAGTTCATTATATTAATAGTGTTGGCCTGCTTTAGAGGTTTTTACATTTTTCTTTTTCATGAAAAGACTGTAACATGTATCCCAGATATTAATGCTGCTATTATTAGGAAGCATAATAGCACCATCATTTAATTTTACTTACACATTTTATTATATTTGTCCAACTGAGTGCTATTATGTCCCCGAATAATGGGGGGATATTCATAACCTTTTTCCAATCTCAAAATAAACCAGAGACTTCAAGTTTTTCCCCAGATACCTTTAGTGTTGAATGCAAGTATTATTCTTCTTTGCACATTCCTCCATTTTGTTCTATCAGACTGTCCAACTTTAAATATTGCTTCAAATCCCTAAAGGTTTTATATGTTTAACCACAGGCTGCATTTAAAGACTTCACTCACAGTTAATGAGTTGAATGTGCCTAACTGTTTCTCACTCACCTAATCAAATGCAAAATAAAATAGGTTTGTTTATATATATATATATATATATATATATATATATATATATATATATATATATATATATACACACACAAAATAGCCAAATACAGTCATAGCAATAAAGTTGAATATGTTCCATTTTCTTGGCTGAGTTAAAAATAGAATGCTAACCTCGTGATCACATTTTCTTATATTAAAGGAAGATATAGCATTTTTGATTACCTATCAACTTTAATATTTGCTGATATGGAAAAGCACTAGTCTCTGCGAACTACGGAGAAGCCTTGACCTACTTTATTTGATTTTCACATCTTGCATTTTAAAATGCAGGATCAAGGAGTGTAGATTTTTATCATTTCTCCTTAGCTTTCTCTACAATAAATAGAACAAAAGGAAATTTTGGAAGGGAAAATAGTGCAAGGCTCTTGAGGCCAATTTGGTAGAAAGCATTATTTTAAATAAGTTCTAAAATAAGACACATTGAGACTTTTGTAAGGAAAGACAAGAAATTTTCTTCCAGTAGTGTAAAAAAAAAAAGTCAGGCATATTCACAAGGAATGCTTGGCTTAGAAAGATTTTATAAGCCAATGCCTCTCATTTGCCTTTCTCTCATAAATCTGTCAGATACCAAGGGACATGAAATATTGGGAATTGTCTTTTGGAGTTAATTGGGGAGAGAGCTGTGTTTGCCTGGAGGGAAACCCCTACTGTTATGTGTCAGATTTGGGGCTGTTGATAGAGTACTCACCAGACATGGTTACCTGAGCAGATCAACCAAACTTAAACCACAGAACAGAAAAAAAAAATGACATTACCTTCAGTGGACACAGTTGGGTGAGGAGATTGAACAAGAAACCATTTTGCAGTTATTCGCATCCTGACCAAGAGGCTGAATGAGAAAGTCTAGAGACTATTGTCTTAAGGAGCCAGAGCGAGAGACAGAGAGAGGTAATGGATGAAGTGCTGTGTCTGGGGCAAGCAGTGAGCATGTTTATGAGTGTAACGCCTGTGGCACATGCAACCCCTCATAGCTATGAATGTGGCCCAACACATGTTCGCATCAAAAGGTTAGACACCCTTGGATGTTGTACCCAACACATTTTTATAAATATCTGGGAAAGAAGGCTAGATTAAGAAGGTAGATGCCTTGGGAGGGAGAGATGGCTTAGCAGTAAAGGCTTTTGCCTGCAAAGCTGAAGGACCCTAGTTTGATTCCCCAGGACTCACACAAAGCCAGATGCACAAGGTGACGTGTGTGTCTGGAGCTCCTTTGCAGTGGTTGGAGGCCCTGGTGCACCCATTCTCTTTTTCTGCCTCTTTCTCTCTCTCAAATGAATAGAGAAACAAAATATTTTTTCAAAAGATGATAGACTTCTTAAAAGCTAGAGAAATATGACTAAGAAGTACTCCATATTTCTACCACTTATGATAGCAGGGCAGCTTCAACATGGTTCCTGAAAGAAGTCTGGAAAAAATAATGAAACCACAGACACTAACTCCTAGTAGTTTATAATATCTGGTTATTGAGCACTGATCTGGTATTAAGAATTAATAAGTTTTTGAAATTTTTCTGGTACAACATGGTCCCTAAAACTGTTTCCTGCCCTGACTTGTCACTCATGAACATGATGTCACCGACTTTCTCTCCTACCATTTTCATTGGGTTGATCTCCTTAGGTAACTGTGTCTGATGAATAATTTATTAATGGACCTCCAATCTGACATCTGACAGAAGGCTTTTCCCTTTAGACAAACATCACTCTCTCCAGTTAACTACAGAAGACAATGTTAGGTCAGAACAGTTATGAAATTCAAATAAAAATATGTTATGCCCATTTCTCTTAGTTTTTAGTTTTCACCAACCTTCAGATCCAACTGATTTGAGGGAAATTCTGTACCCACACCACTGGTAATACAGTTTTCAAAGGGAATTTTCGAGAGATATTATGGTATAATACTCATTGGCAAGCCCTCAAGCCAAACTATGGGGTTTGTAGTCCAGCACTGCCATTTATTAACCTCATGGCCCTTGAGTAGTTGTGTGGTTTGGGTTGGGGATTTTTGTTTTGTTTTGTTTTTTGCATTCTTACAAAAACATGTGTGAATCCCAAATTCCAGAGTTGCTGCAGGCGAAGAGCCTGGATTCAGGATCAGCACTCATGCATATCAAGTGCCCAGTCAGTGTTCTCTCTTCTCATCACTTTTTCTTCCAACGTTGGCAAACCAACAAGTGTATTGGGCTTTCTGCAGAGCATGGGCAAGGGGGTTTTTATAGGCATGTGAAGAACCCAAAGCAGCCACAGCGAAAAGTGTCACCCTAACATGGATCACACCTCCCCATGACTGCTGCTGTCCCTTGATCTTCTACTCTAACAGTAGTCATCTCTCCCCTAGGCCATCATTGCACACAGATGAAAGAGGGCATGGCTGATACCTCCTGTGTGCTTCTGGGGAGTCAAAGGTGCTTCCGATAAAGATGGCAATGGCTGTTTTTCTCAGAGGACCACATCACACAACACTAGCTCTTATGTGTTTTCCTCCTCCACAATATTCCCTCAGCCTTGGAAAGGGTAATACAGATGTCAGATCATCTTCCTCTTCTCCCAGGTGAGCATTGGACATCAGGTCATAATATCAGTCACTTAGCCTCAGGAACTGTTGGCCACAATCCCTGTAGAACCTCTCCTACTGCAACAAGTATTTCTTCCCCTGCTGCAGCTGGCCATCCATGGAAATTTTTTTTTTTTCTACAGAACGTAGGCAGGATCTCGGAAGACTCACCACTGTCCATTTCAAGCAAGTGCCAGTTGGTTTCCAGAGTCCACAGAAAAGGCCCTAAAGCAGATTCAGTGAAAGCTCTCATCTCGACATGGGTAACCAACCTCCACATGGCTGGATAGGTGGTGTTCTTCATACTTTTTTCCCCTGATAATGTCAAAAATACTTCTCAAAACAATGTTCCAGGTAGCTACTTTCAATTAGTGTTGACACAGGACATGAAACTAAATTGTCTAATCTCTATCCTTATAGAAGTGAGAAGATCATGGTACAAACACAAACAGGGCCTGTTGTTTCTCTAGCTATATGATGAAAATGACTTGTGAAACTGCAGAACCTTAGTGGAGAAAGAGACCATGACAGCCATCTATCCCTACTTCCAGCCTGCTCTGCAAATATCCTCTATGCCAGAGCCTAGCACACGTATGGGCCTCTTCATGGCACTCAATGCTCATGAAACTAATCCATTTGAGGTGAAGTAACTCATTGGTAGAGGGCTTGCCTACCATACACAAGGCCCTGGGCAATTCCCAGCAACAATATATATATATACACATATATATATGTATATATATATATAGGCTTAAACTATTCCATTTTAGTTTTTAGACACTCTCTTCAAAACCTTGGCTCCTATAACTGCATACCATAGATTCAGCAATTTAAGCAACAGAAATGTATGTCCTCATAGTTCTGAAGGCTGGAAAGTTCAAGATCAAGGTGCCAGCAGATTCGTTTCCTGGTGGACCTTCTCCAAGGCTTTGCAGGTGACCTTTTCCTCATGATATCTTCAAAAAAGCCTTTCTTTCATGTGTGGAGAATGGAGGAAGAAAAGAAATGCAAGAGGGAGTAAAAGATATTTCTTCCTCTCCTTTGAGAAGACGTGTTTAAGAAGATCTACAAAGCATAAAGCAAGCATAGGAAAGCTGTTCAGTACTGTTGGTCACCAGGGAAATGCAAACCAAAGGCACAGTAAGTATCGTTGCATGTCTGCTACGCTGACTAAAGTCAGAGAGTGATCAAAGCTACTTCTAAGAGGACAAGAGAAATCACAACTCTGCATTGCTAATAAGCACAGGAAATAGTGCTTTGGAAAACAGTGCAAGATTACCTTAGCACTACAATTCTACCCCAAGAGAAATATTAAGTGTATGTTGTTCTCACAATAGCTACACAAATGTTTACAGTAACATTACTCATAATAGTTAAACAGTGAAAACAGGCTGGGCATGTTGGCCCATGCTTAGAATCACAGCACTTGGGAGGCAGAGACAGGAGGTTTCCTACAAGTTCCAGGCCAGCCTGGTCTACATAGTGAAACCCTGTCTCAAAAAAGAGCATGTGAAAACAACCCAAAGGTTCATCAAATGATGAGGAGATATGCAAAGTGGAGTATTCCCATACAATACGAAGCTATATTGCAGAGAAACATGGCCAGTCACCACAGGATGCCTGAAGTTTAAAAGAAAAGACATATAGGTGTGGGATGCAGAATATAGTTTATTAAAGATTTCTTGAGAGCATGTGTTCATACAGTTGCTTGAAATGGACAGTGGTGAGTCTTCAGAGATCCGGCCTATGTTCCGTAAGAAAAAAAAAAAAAAAAAAAAAAAGCTCCATGGATGGTCACTGCGGCTGCCAGCAGTACTTGTTGCAGTGGGAGAGGTGCTACAGGGATTGTGGCCAACAGTTCCTGAGGCTAAGTGACTGATGTTATGACCTAATGTCCAATGCTCACCTAGGAGAGGAGGAAGATGATCTGACATCTGTATTACCCTTTCCAAGGCTAAGGGAATATTGTGGAATAGGGTGCAATGTGGGACCCTGCTAAGGGGCATGGAGGATGTAGGGTTTTGCTGAGTCTGGCAGGCTTCTGGGACTGTCTCCTTCTGATAAGGAAATTGAGGCAAAGTCTGAGGGCCCCTATAAATTTTAGCAATCCTGAACACTCCAGCTCCCAGGCAGGCCACAGCTGTGCCCTAAGATAAGCAGGCAGTTCAAAGCCTAACTTAGCCCAGCTGCAATAACAAGCCTAAACAATAAGGTTACATTTCCTCTGCTGACATCACCATTCTATACATGTCCATATATAGAGTCACGTAGCCCCCTCAATTTATCTATGCAAAATAGGTATCCAAAGAATACTGGCCCCTACCAGTCAAACTCATG
>PVHP010039907.1:0-16111 GCA_004024765.1 Zapus hudsonius | reverse complement strand
ACCCATCAGTAACAACACACTTGGGTAAGGAAGACCGAGATGAGTACCAAGATATACAGGATCCCTTGCCACAAGGACTAATACAGACAGCCCACGAAGGAGGATATACAACTGATCAGGGATGGGGGGGGAAGTGGGGAATTCGGGATAACAACGCATGGTTTGCACACTAAATAATGTAACTCATTATGGATAATAAATATTAAAAAAATTTTAAATATAGTAAATATAAAATAAGGCTGGAGAAATGGCTCAAGGGTTAATGTGCTTGCTTGCAAAGCCTGGGTTCTATTCCTTACTATCCATTTAGAGCTGTATGGGCAAGTGCAACATGCCTCTGGAATTCATTTGTAGTGGCAAGAGGCCCTGGTGTGCCCATTTTCTCTCTTTCTCTCTCTGTCTCTCTTTTTCTCTCTCTCTTAATCTCTCTCTCCTCCTTTCTTTGCAAGTAAATAAACACAAAAAGTAAATATAGTGAAATAATTTAGAGAACATTACATAACATATATATAAGAAGTTATAAAAATAAATATAGAAAAACTGCTAGATTAAAAGCATGATGATACTTTATTGTTCTTAAATTTGTTTTAGACATTTTGAATGAATTTGTGTTGATATTTGATTTCAAGAAAATTTTTAAAATTATGTGATACATTTTTTTCTTTGCAACAGAAAATAATGGGAACCAGTGATAAGAGCTATGGAAGTTTTAACTGTTCCTTTGTCTCTCTAAGGCTTCCATAGGTTCACAGCCATGGGGCAAATGATGTCTTGAACAAAATAGGATCCATGTGCCCAGAGGTCATTCTTTATCACTTCTGTAGGCCACCTTACAGCTGTATATGTCATAGAGTGACGGCTTCTGTCATAGATACATGGTTTCAGTTACAAAACATTTTGAGTTTTATATACAGGTCATTTTTTAAATTCCTTTCTCCTTTCTGATAGAATTCAACTACAGTGTATGTCATGTTTAGTTATTGTCATTGAAAGAACCTGACCTAAGGCTGCTGGCAATTGCTTTGACTTGGACTTGCAACCATTTTGCTCATCTATCCCTTTGTTGGTCTTTAGCCTGGCCAGGAAGCCTTTAGACCTTCAGTGCTGGATGGGGATTCCTGAGGCACCCAGCCATGTAGAGGGGGGTGGTATTGGTTCCTTGACTCTCAGGCATGAAGACTGCTATTGTGGGACTGCCATGAGCTAATCCAATAAATCCCCCCCTTTTTTTGCTACAATTTGTTCTGTTTGTTCTGTTCCTCTAGAGAACCCTGACTAATACAGTTTGATAACCAATATTGTTTTTCACTGAATAAATTCCTTTGTATGGTTGTATTATTTTTATGCATTTTTATTCTGTGATATTTGATGATTTCTAGTCTTTTAATTCATTCAAATAAAGCTACTAGACACATTTATGTGTACGGTTTGAGTATATGAATGCTGTTTCATTAATTTTGCAAATACCAAAAAGTGCAATTCTTAGACTACAACCATGGTATAGTGGATTATCTACATCTGGTAAATCTTCCTTAATGGGAATTAAGTCCTTGTTAGTTTTCATCATCCAGATTCTAGGTTAAAAAAAAACATCTTTAAAAACAATTCCTATTAGAGATATCTATTAAAATGGGACTGATGAAAAGCATATGGTTTTTATCTTTCCTACCAAAGAATTCTACAATGATGACAATATAAATTAAAAAACATGACTGGTAGAAAGTTGCTACAATTTAAAAATGAGGAACAAGTTGGAGGCAAAGTAGAGCTCAGCAATAGTGTTTGATTAGCATACATAAGGCCCTAGCTTTGATTTCAAGGGAGGAAACAAACAAATTTGCTCTGCATGCTACTTGTTAGAGAAAGTATAGTTTATACCAAATTAATGAAGTGAAACAAGAGATAAAATATACTCATTAAGCTTGCTAACAATTACAGTATATCTTCAATTCAAATGTCAGAGAACTGGGCTTTGGATGTCACTCAGTTGATAAGAGTACTGGGCTAGTGGACAGTAAGCCCTGGGCTTGATGGCCAGCATAATATAAACTGGGCACTCAGGAGACAGAGGCAGGGGGGATCATGAGTTTCCCATAGTCATCATTGGCTACATAGTGAGTTTGAGGCTAGCCTGGGCTACATGAGACCCAACAGAATGAAACAAAGTAAACAAAACAACAAAATGTTAGAAACTAAGAGTCACAAATAATGCTGCTTCTTTGGAACAGGAAGAATGGCAAGTGAAATGGACAAAACTCTTAAAAATATATTTGCATGCCACCTGCATTACACAGAGCAAGATATGTTTAAATAAATATATGCAGAAAGAAACAAAAGTTAAAATGATGAGAATGATAATGATACGAATAGAAAATGAAGATGGAGATCTGAAATAGGGAGAAGAAAACAGCAAGTGTCGCAGAAAAATTATTTAAAGAGGCAAATGAAGTACAGAGAAGCTGAATATGCTAGTCACAAAGCCCTCCTGGAGAAACTGGTGAACATCAGATGTGAACATAAGGAGGGAAATTAATAATCTCACCTACAATAAGAATGATACATCAGTTCATACAATGGTAAATGTTTTTCTCTAAAATCAGATCTAAAACGTAGTGGTGAAGTAAAACTCACTGGGAAAGCAAATATATTTCATATTGAAATTAATCCAACCAAGATATTCATCTAAACAATGAAGCCTAGAACAGAGAATCATTTCTATTGCTTATATAAAAAAGCAGTTGATAAATACTAATGATATGAGGATCAAAGCAAATAAAATTTTGATATCTGCTAAGTAGACTTGGAAAGATATATATATATATATATGTGTGTGTGTGTGTGTGTGTGTGTGTGTGTGTATTTGAATTTTAAGACTTTACTAACATACATTAATTATACAAAACAGTGAGTTTTATTATGGAATTTTGAACATACACATAGCATCATACCCACCTCCCATTACCCCATCCAACATCCCTTGCCCCTAGTATCTTCCTTCCACATCCCTAGTCATCCTCATTAAATTCCATATATGAGAGAAAACTTGACTTTGTGAGTCTGGCTTATTTTGCTTAAAACACATGTTAATTTAACATTTTAAATGGTATTTCTTTGAGAAACACCCCATCCCTTATGAAATAAAAAGATAAAATTTTTTTCACATTGAATTCTTTTTACTTTTTGAAAATTATTTTATTTGAGAGAGACTGAGAAAGACTGAGAGAAAGAGGCAGATATATAGAGGGAATGAATGCACCAAGGCCTCCAGCCACTGCAAACGAACTCCAGACACATGCTCCACCTTGTACATCTGGCACAGGGGAATTGAACTCAGGTCCTTCTGCTTTGTAAGCAAATGCCTTAACTGCTAAGCTATGTTTCTAGCCCTTTTCAAGATATTTTATTGATATCTTGCATAATTATAGACCATAAACGATTATGGTTAACTCCTCACCCCACTGAAGTGTGATGAATGTTAGAGAGCAACAGTGGAGCTACCCTCGGGCTACAAAGTCCAGAGCACTGAAAACCTCTTTACCTGCCATCTGGATATTTGTGCACAATAGAACCCTGCAAAAGATAGTGTCAGGGTGGCCTGGTAAAGAGGTCGTTTACCTGGGCCTCAAGGTGTTACAGGTACTGTGTGAAAATGGTGTCCAAGGCTTTGTGAGATCCGGTGTCTGACTGCATCCTTCCTCTCCTCACACGTGTGCAGTGGCTTCCTCATAGTACTCTAAGTCTCACTGGACAGGGCCCTTTCTTTGATCACAAAACCATCAGTATTTCCCTTGTACTTTCACCCCTGCTGCTACTCTGAGTCATGGAAGGTATTGGTACGTCAGGATGTATTATTTTATTTTGCTTCTGATTATATATTTCTATAATGATGTCTAATATCTGTTTTTACCTTATTTTTTTTGCCCATGCAAACCTCTTTCCAAGACCATAGAGTAAGAATGTTCATACTGCTGTTCTTAAAATATGTATATTTCATTGAAATGCCATCATCTTATAGGAGACATATAATAGTTGATTGGGACAAAAATTCACTGGAAGATTTTTAATGATTGCCATTCTGACTGGGGTAAGGTGGAATATCATTGTTGTTTTGATTTGCATTTCTCTGATGATTAATGACATTGAACATTTTCTCAAGTTGGCGTTGGCCATTTGTCTTTCTTCCTCTGTGAATTCCTTGTTGAGGTCAGTTCCCCATGTTGTCAGAGGGCTGTTTGATACTTTTTCATTTAATTTTTTGAGTTCTTTGTATGTTCTAGATATTAGAGCTCTATCTGTATTGTAGCTGGCAAAGATTAACTCCCAGTTTGATGGTGGTCTATTAGCTTTGAGTATGGTATGCTTGTCTGTACAGAAGCTTTTTAGCTTGATGAGATACCATTGGATAAGTGATTGTTGCACTTCCTGGGCTACCGGAGGTTTGTTCAGGAAGTTTTTGCCTATTCCTTTCTCATAGAGAGTTCCCACAATTTTTTCTTCCAGAGTTTTCAGAGTTTCAGGTCTTACTTTGAGGTCTTTGATCCATTTGGAGTTGATTTTCGTGCATGGTGAGAGGAGATGGTCTAGTTTCATTTTCTTGCAAGTATTTATCCAGTTTGTCCAGCACCACTTGTTAAAGATGCTATCTTTACACCAGTTAACATTATTGGCATCTTTGTTGAATATGAAATAACTATAGATGCTTGAGCTTAGGGCAGAGTCTTCAATTCTATTCCATTGGTCTATCAGTCTATTTTTTCTTTTCTGTGCAGAATATTTATTAAGGTTGTTAAATATACAATTTTTCACTTGTTTTTGGAAGTCTTTATTACAAGGATAATTCTTTTGTCTGATGACAAACAGCAGCCACAATGACTATTCTGGACCTCCACTTTGGATAAAATCCATTTCTTCTTGAGATATGTTTCCTTTGGTTATTTCTGAGGTAATGTTTTTATTATGTCTGCAGTGTCTGGTGGGCCCTCGTGCATCAGAAAATCTGGTGCTTTACTTCCTTTAGAATACTGTGAGACCACAGAGTGGGACGGCAGCCCTGCTTATCTCATAGCTTCTGAGGCACTGAGTTTAGGATTGTCTCTTCTGTCAGAGAACCTTATCATTGGAGCATGTGGCTTCACTACCTGGACCACCCTGCTGGCCAACGCCATCTTTCTGCCCATCATGACTCCCAAGCTATCTATTTTTGTGCCAGTACCATGCTTTTGTTTTGATGGCTTTGTAGTATATCTTTAGGTTAGGTATTGAGATACCGCCTGATGTGTTTCTTTTACTGAGGATGGCTTGGACTATTAGAAGCCTTTTGCTATCCCAAATAAATTTGGAGATTTTTTTTCTATGTCTGCAAAGAATGAAGCTGGTATTTTTATTGGTATTGCAGTTTCAGTATATAGCTTTTGTAAGTATTGCCATTTTCATGATATTAATTCTACCTATCCAGGAGCACAGGATATCTTTCCACCTTTTCACATCATCCTCAATTTCCTTCTTGAGCATTTTATGTTTTCATTATACAAGTCTTTCACATCCTTGGTTGATGTTTTTCCAAGGTATTTGATTTTATTTGTGGCTATTGAAAATGGGACTGTTTCCTGGATTGTTCTTTATGTATGCATGTCATTTACAAACAGGAAACCTACTGATTTTTGTGTGTTAATTTTGTGATGCATTTTTAGGTTTCTTTTTTTTTCCTTTGGGTTCCTTTTACTTATATTTTTATTTATTTATTTATTTATTTCATTATCAAAATCCTTTATTTTTAAAAATATATTTGTTATGAATAAGTTTATACATTGTATGAGCAAATCTTGTGAATGTGTCCCCGTTTCCCCCCTCTCTGTCTCCTACCCACTGGGGTACTTCCCAGGTGCACATTCTGGATCTTTCCATGGTTATTAAATAGAAACTTTGTATGGACATATCATGTGATGGTATCATTCCCCTTCTCCCTGCCTTCAGTGGAACTGCTGGTATTCACTATGGGGTTGTGGGTTCTGAGCTGTGAGAGAAGCAATCAGTGATGGGGGCAAGATGGGGACAATGCCTCTGGAAATCTCTCCCACCCTGTGGCTCTTACTATCTTTCTACTGCCTCTTCTGCAAAATTCCATGAGCCATGGTAGGTGCATTTTAGTGTTAAATACTTAGCAGCTTCTGGATTACTGCTTTGGTGCATTCTGTGTATCCTCAGTGTCTATCGTCACCACCCTGGCACAGGTTGTCAGGCTCTCCCATGGAAGCAGCACCCTTGCTCACCTGCCAGTTCCTCTGTGGTTTCCTCTGGGCCCCAGCTGATGTGCCAGGGATGGTTCATATCATGATAGAGAGTCAGCTATTTTTTCTTGTCTTGCTGATAGATATTGGTTGCCCTCAGTTTATGCTGCCTTCTGATTTCACCCCCAGAGTTCAGCCTGGTGAGGAGTCTGATATCTTGACCAGAATTCCAAGGTTTTTTAATAAGATTGCACAGAAACCAAATTTTCATCAACAATATGTGCACTATTCATATTCTGGAACGTTAATTCTGAATGTAATAGTTGTGATTTTTATTGCAAGCAATTTGAAAGGTAACAATTTTCCAACATTCACACTAAATTCTGGGGATGCATATAATCTAGCCTTTAATCTCTCATGTACTACATGGAAATCTCAAAAATAGTCCTGAAACCTATTTGTGAGTGTACGATTCATATACTCAAGAAAAAGTAGAAGTATGCATAAATATAAAATTATAATTTAAATAGTACTAGAAAAATAAAATATCTTTGGAATCATATTTATTAAAAGACATAGTAACCATGCCTGTTAACTATAGTACATATTATATTTTAAATACCATTGCAACTACGCAACCAGTGATAGTTTCTTCAAGCAACAATGAAGTTTATTCTCCTCTAGTGTATAAAAACCTTAGAAGGGTTTTTATTGGGTCGTTCAGGGAGGCAGAGCACACACACCCTGCTGCTTTCCCATGCCTCAGTTGAGTATTTTTGCCACATGACTTTTGTAATTATCTTACTCACACTTGTGTCTTACCACATGAGCCAAGTGCACGAAAAGAAGAGTAGATGTTGCTTTGGTCTTACTTGGTTACCCTAAAAATTGTTATAGACTGAATGGCTTAGATTGTGACAAAGTCAGACACTTTATAATCACAGTTTTGAAGACTCAACTTTGGAAATCACAGTTGATGCATAAAATTCACAATTACTGATGAACAGCTTTCTATTGGTTTTGAAATATATATTAACATGTATTTTAATGGGATCCATTGTGCCAAACTTTAAAAATTCACAAGCATTTTCAATATCCCTGATCTAACAAATATCAAAGCTTAGCTTTGCATACCAAATGTGCCCAGATCACTCATACTGGCCTATGCTTAGTTAAAGTCTTCTAACATAAACCTATTGCATATTAAAGTTTTGAATATCTCATATAATTTATAGAAAATGTACTGGCAATGAAAAATAAAATAATTGCATGAGTGCACCTTTGCATCACTGTAAACCTGAAAAAAAATATAAATGGAATAATCTTAAATCAATAGCCTGGGTGGACATAAATTAGACTTAAACTTGAGGGTTTCCAGTACTGCAATAAAAAATGAAGAACTTAGAAACAATTTTTGAGAATGCACACTTATATGTTTGTTACAGTTTATTTCCTATTTCTGTGGTAAACTGTCTCCAGCATCCACCCTCAAGATCTCAACCTCTTTCTAGTTAATGGCCTTGGTATGATTTCTCTCCTCACTTTTGGCGGGAATGAAGGATTTGTCTCCAGGTTAGCTTTAAGAGATTAGGTTAAAAAGAGATTGTAAATTTCAGCTTGGTATATTGTCTCTTTTTCTGTATTGGATCATTTAATCTTAAGGAAGAAAGCTGCTGGTGAGTAGTAATGCTGTGGAGAAGCTCATGAGGCATGTATGGAATAGATGCTGTCAACCAATAGCAGGTGAGGATTTCATACCTGTTAATAACCATGGGAGTCAGTATGAAAGAACATTCCAAGTTCAGCTTTACCTTGATTAGAGAAGTAGCCAACACTTTGATGTCTGTTGTACTGGAGATTATGTTCCATACAACAAATAGTTCACAGAACTAAGAAATTCTTTCTTTATGTAAGAAAGCTCTAAAAGTTGTGGTACTTATCAGGGCACAATTATTAGCTAACATAGAAAATTATACAATCAAGTAAAACTATGCCTCTCTACAAACTCTTCTACCCTTTGTGTTCCGCATACTATATTGTCTCATGTTATAAAGGAAGAAACATTTCTGATCCTCAGGTCCAGATTTCATTTCCATCACTTCCAATTCCTCAAGGACTTTGCTTTATTATCAGCCAGGTTCATTTACATAAGCAGTTTCTACCTGACACATTGTTTTCCATGATATATGAGTGAGTGTCTTATCTTAGAAAACAAACCTATTTCAACCCCCAAAGTCTATCTGCAATCCCACTTTCTGATTCTTTCCCAAAGCGTATTGGAAGTATTCAATTTGAGTTTTGATGTTATAGAAGCTCATAGGCAAAGAAATTTTGAGTCTCACAATCAGAGACATTGTCCTTACACTTTTGAAATATTGAGACTAATAAAGACCATGGGGATTTTGAAGGTGTACTAAATGTGATTTGCATTATGAGATGGCCACAAACCTGTAAGAACAAGCATTTAGAAGGTTATTGCTTAAATGTTATATTTGAGTATCAAGGTGAAAATTCATTTTTGATGGTTGCTCTCTAGTTGTTAATTTGAGAGGATTTTGAGTCACCATGGAAACAAATCTCTTATGTGTGAGGGATTTTCTAGATTAGATTATTTGAGGTGGGAGGACCCACCCTAACTGTAGACAACACCACCCTTTGGGCTCTGCACTTTGACAGTGTTAAAAGGAGAAAGCTAACTGAGCATTCGGTGTTCATTACTCTTCCTCTGATGTGAAAATGGGTCAAGAGCCTCTCATTCCTAACAAGCTTCCCCACCACGATGAACTGTAAACCCAAAATAAACCTTTTCATTCCTTAAGCTGCTTCTGATGGAGTACTTGGTCCCAGCACTGAGAATTTACCTATAAATATTATCATTCACAGATCAGAAAAGTTAATACCAAATAATCTGTCATTTTCCTTCAAATAAACTGTTTATTTAATGTAATCATAGCCAGATTATTTTAAAACATCAATGTCAAGGAAATAAATGCTAATATTCATATAGAATAGAAAATGGGCAAGAATACTTATTGTTCATTGAGAAATGAACAAAAGGGAGCATTTTCCCTTACATTTGTTAATTTGTATTTTAAGTGTGACATACTTAAAGCAGCATTTTCCCTTGTAGCTGGCATATACATATTGGAATCTGGGGAACGTGAGATGAAGAATTTCAAATGTTTAAACATTGTACAGACCAGCTAATGCTAAATGGATTTAGAAAACCATTAAAATTAGTAATTTGAACATTTCACTATAGATAAGAAAAAAACTAACTTTATCTAAATAATGTATGGAGAGGAAACTGGTGTATTTTAAAGACATGAGGAAAAATGAGGAGAAATATCAATTGAAAATGTAAAGAAAATCAGTTTGAAAAGTATAATGGAAAATATTACAGAACAGTATTGACAGCTTTGTGTTAAGGGAGAATTTCTTGAATAATTCCTAAAATGAAAGAATTTTATGCTCTAGCCAACTAAAAATTTCTAAGTGAAAGAATCCTCCAGTTTTAATCATGAGTCAGTGAAAAATATTGATAGTTCCTATTGTGTTTGCTTCATTGGATGTGTGTGTGTGTGTAATGTGTGTGGTATGCTTTGTATGTGGTTTATGCATGTGTGTATGTAGACACATGTGTTCCATGCACATCTGTGCAGATGTACAAAGGCAGAAGTCAGGTGTCATCTTCTACCTCTCTACCATGTGTTTCCTTAGGCTTAC
This sequence comes from Zapus hudsonius, assembly GCA_004024765.1. Taxonomy (NCBI): domain Eukaryota; kingdom Metazoa; phylum Chordata; class Mammalia; order Rodentia; family Dipodidae; genus Zapus; species Zapus hudsonius. The sequence continues at coordinate 6,158 of PVHP010039907.1, read as the reverse complement.
ATTTCCAAAGGCCAGAGGAAGACATCAGATGTCTTCATTCACTATCATATTTTCTTAAGAAGACTCTCACTGAACCTGGAACTGTGGTTTTCACACTAGCTGACCAGTGAGACTCAGCTGCTCTTGGGTTCCTGCTTGCCATAGGACTGGGATAACAGGTGTGTATGGCCACATCCAGCTGTTGCCTTGGGTACTATGGAGTAAATCAAGCCTCATCCTCAGGCTCTCATGCTTGCATGACAAGCACTTAACCGATGGATCATCTCTCCAGACCCTATTACCTCTTCTTAAAGAGCTTTCAACTTGTTTAAATACTAAGAAAAAAAATGATCCAGTTAAAATTTGTGTAATAAACTCCAGAAATGATTTAGACATGTAAAAAGTTGTTTTATACATAAATTTAAATGTATAGATATTTTGCACGAAAACGTTATAGGATTGTGTGCATAGAATGCTATAATTTATGCAAAATATACTTTATGCCATGCACATGTCATATGTATACAACCCAACTTTATCAGAATTTTTACAGCTCAAAAACTATGGAGTAGAGAAGTAGGAAGTAATGACACAGACTACTTTAGTTGTGTGTGTGTGTGTGTGTGTGTGTGTGTGTGTGTGTGTGTTTACTTGCTTGGTTTGGGTTTTTGTTGTGCTTTGATGAAACGCAGGCTGTTTGCATGCTACGCGGGCACAGCCCTTTTCCACAGAAGCTGCATCTATAGTATGTGTAATGTTTTATTCTATTAAAAGGATCATAAGCAGAGTTAAAGTGTTAACCCAATTTGATCTATATATTCAATCCAAAACCACATGTAGGTGAGATTATTTTCAGAGAGGAGACCAGTGGGAGCATGAATTATCATGGATTTATAAGATTTTATCAAGTAATATATTGAGGAAATTTACTTCAGATTAGAAAATAAACATGCATGAAATCAAAAAGAGAAAAAAAACATTGGGTTACTTTTTGGGTACTCAGAAATGGATTGTAAGTTTTGTATGGGTCTGTGAGTATAGTTCAGTGATAGAGGGACTGTCTAGAATGTATGGTGCCCTGAGTTCGACTCCTACCAAAAATTCATGGATGTGTGTGTATGTGTGTTTGCACAGATAGTGATGGTGATAATTAGCTGTTGATAGATGATAGATGTTAAGAAGGAAAACGTCTCAGAATATCTAATACAACCTGAAAGGAGAACAAGGAACCTAGAGGACTTGGAAATTGAGGCTACAGTAACAAGACCACATGACATTCTTAGGAGAAGAGACAGATGAGATAACCACATAGTGAAAGAGAGAAGCCATTAAATAAAATCTTCAATAAAGGACAAACACTAATAAAATGCAGCAAAGGTCATTCGGTTTTCAACAGATGGTCCTGGAACTTCACATTCACATTTGGTAAAGATGAATGTGGACAAATATCTTGCATTCTTAAGAAAAGTAATTCAAAATAGATCAAGAACCAAAATGTTAAACAGCAAATTATAGTACTTGTAGAAGAGAGCCTAGGAGAAAAATCTAAATGGTGTTGGCTATCACAGTAGTATTATACAAATAAAATCATCCCTGGGAGGAATAATTAATAAAGTAGAATTCATTAAAATTTAATATTTCTACTCTGTGAAAGAAAATGTAAACATAAAAACTGGCAAGATAAACCACACACTGGGAAAATGTACTGGCACAGGACTTTGCTAAAAACATTTATCTACGATATACAGCGAACATGAAAATAAGAAAAGGCATAATTACATTTAAAATAATGGGCCCAAACCCCAAAATAGTAACTTCACCAAAAAGCTGTATAAATGAAAAAAAAATGAAAAGATGCTGAACACTCTATATCATAACTACAAATTAAAAAAAAAGAGATACCATTATCCAACTATTAAAGTGGCCAAAATCCAAAATTGGCAACACCAAATGTTAGCAAGGATATAGATCAAGAACTCTTGCTCACCACTACTTGGACTATCAACTACCACAGACATTTTGGAAGACATTTTTGTATTCTATAGTTTACAAAACTAAGCACACTATTACTGTATGATCCAACAATCATACTCCTTGGTGTTTAAGAAGTTGAAAACTATGTCTATACAAAAGACATGCATGTGAATGTTTATAGCAGCTTTATTCATAGTACCAAAACTATGAAGCAGCTACAATGTCCACCAATAGATGTATATATTAAATGGCTAATTAGACTACAGTCCACAATAATGAGGGGGAGAGGGAGACAGAGAGTTAGAGAGAGAAAGAAGGAGGAGGAGGAAGGAGAAAGAAGAAGAAAAGAAAAATGGGGAAGGGATACATAGGGAAGATAATGGAATGAGGAGAAAGGAGAATTTAAAGGGATGGAGGAGATCTGAATAGATGTGATTATCCATTCACAGACAGAAGCCAGCTCACTGAGGTTCCACACTGTATGATTCCCAATACATACTTTGTTGGAAAAGGAAAAAAAATGTCAGTCAATGGATGAGAGATTGTCAAGGTTCATGAGGAAGCAGAGAGAAGTTCAGAGCAGCGAATGTATTCTACACAATACTAACTACTATGGTGACACGTGTCAATACCACGCTTCAAATTGCACAGAACAAATTGCACAGAACATTCTTCAACAATCAACCGTAACACCAACCAAAAACATGAAGTGAACCTGGTTGTGTCATCACAGGTTCACTGAGACAACAAATGTGCCACTGTGGGAGGAGACACTGAGACTGGATGAAAGAGATTGTGCATGTGGTGGGGGAGGGGAGAGGTGACCTCTACCAGTCAATGAACGTGTTTATTAATATACTGTTATTATAGCTTTCATTTATTGTTAGGTAACAGGTTGGTCTTAAGCATAGTCTGAATTTTTAAACAGATCGTAAATTTTAGGAGGATTTTGATAATACCACAAGAGAACACCTAAAACATAATAATGAAATATCTGAGACGGGACAAATTATGAGAACAAAATATTAATAAACCAACACAAAGTGTTTATTACTCAAGAAAGTAAAAGCAAGACTTACTTTCCTATCACAAACACAGTGAATTTTTTAAAAATATCAAATAAATGCTGATTAACACAACAGATAGCACTTAGGAGGAGCCACTCAGCACCAGCCATTCCTGCTAAGGTCTGGTATGTAACAACTCCATTAAACACTGCTTTAGAAATCCCATTATGTAGGGACCAGAGAGGAGGGAAACGGGGACACATTCACAAGATTTGCTCATACAATGTATATAATTATTCAAAATAAAGATATTTATATATAAAAAGAAATCCCACTAGGTGTTGTTATTTTGTTTACATTTTATACAAGAAAAAATGGTTTTGATATATAAACATCTCACATTTTTGATGAAATAGAACATGCATGGGAATGACATTAATAATATTTTAACTAGAACTGTTGCCTTGACATTGATGATATTGGTATAAGAAGTATATATGATATTGAATCTTTAATATCTTTAATTATGTTATGTTAATGAAGATACTTCCAGATGCTAAACATTACCACTATTAATAACGGGCTTCAATTATCTCTGAATATTAATTATTTCTCATGTGGGAATGCATGATATTGTCTGTTCATAAAAATCCTTAATGTATAAATTTTGTCCATAATAGGATAATGCCTATTTTATCATCATAAAACATCTTCCTTCTTATCTATCGGGTGCAACTTTGTCCCTAACCTGATGAAGGACTTTAATTTTTGCTTGCATTGCTTGCTACATGTTTGTCCATTCATATCCTTTTCAGTCTTCCAGATTCTCTTATTGTAGAAATGAGAACTCTTTATTATAAACATAGCCATATGTCTTTATTTTTTTTCCATGGGAAATTAGTTAAACATATTTCTATTCATTGATATGACAAGTACACTGACTTCTTGGTCCACGTTTTATGCTGTGTTTTATTATGACTGTAAAGTTCATTTACACTGTGGCTTATTTTCTATTAGTATTGTTCAATGTGTACTTTATTTATGAAAATTTTTATTTTTTATATTTAAATTATTCCTTTATAAATTGTTATTCTCTAATTGCAATACGATATTGCTATATAGGTGATTTGATTACAATGAAAAATGATTAAAATATCTGCTTAACATTCTTCTCACATTCCTCTTTTCATGTAGTTTATTCAGAGTTATCTTGACTCTAGCTTACTTTTGTTCAGTTGAATGTTAAGCTACTTAAATATTGTTTTAAGTGATTTCCTTTGATTACAAACAATTAAACTATCAGTGCCTTTATATCATATCTTCTTTTTCCTTCTCATTTCAATTTTATTTAGATATATCATTTTATATCAGGGTCTCTGAAGTTTTATTTTATTTATTTAATTTAATTTATTTAATTCTTATATTCTCACATCTCACATAAATGCTTTACGTGAATTATGTTGAATAATCAGTTTTAATCCAACATAACTCTTTCATTTCCCTCTCAGAAAGGTCTGTTTTAGTGATTTCGCAAACATGAGTTCCTGATATTAGTCTTTCCTGAGTTCTCGCATATTCAAAATTGTTTATTTATATCTGTTGTAATTGTGGAACACATGTGTTTTATGTAAGAACACATAAAAGCCCAGTGCTGCCTTGCTCCACTGACAAGGAATCACTCTATTTCACTATCAAATGCTGCAGAGAAGCCTTCTGAGAATATTATCAGTGTTTCCTTTACAAGTTACTCATTGATTACTACATGCTCACATTTTTAGATTGAATTCTAGTTACTGTACTAATCTTGTGTTTGATGATTGTGAGGAAATTTTCTCACATAATCATTTCTTCTTCCCAAGTGAAATTTCAAATATTTAAAAAATCATTCTTTAATAAAAATAATATGTCTTCATTCCATTACTTGAACTTTTTAGTGTTTCTGGGTATTGGGTAACTTTTGCCTGTGTTCTCATAGTTCACATTTTTTTTCTCGTCTTTTTTCTTTGCTTCCCATTTCATTTCACTATCCAGTTCTCACCTCAGTATTGTCTTTCCCTTACCGTTAATCTCAGTGTTCATTTTATGTTGTATTTTCATTCTTGATTTGTTGTATTGGTTCTGTTTTTTTTTCCACTTTTCTGAGCCAGGCAGGTATGCATCTGAAGCGACAATTACCCCAGTTGTCTTTGTTCCTGTGGGTTTCGTTTTTTCAGGCAATTTCTTTGCTGGGTGTCTTTATAGAGAGAGCAAAATATGTATGTCAGGGTATTAAAGACAAAGTTTTCAACTTCTCTGTAGCAACACTATTATGGTATAATTATTGTCCATAATGTGTTACATTATTTAGTCGGCAAACAATGAGTTGTTATTCCCAATTCCCCGATGCCCCGCCAATACCCAATCAGCTGGATATCCTAGTCCATCGGTCTTCTGGATCAGTCCTTGTGACAGGGGACCATGGATAGCCTAGTATGCAGCCAGGTTCTCCAGGATCTAGTATGTTGTTACTGAGGGGTACCATGCCTCTGATATTCTCCACCACCATGGCTCTCACAATCTTTCCGCCCCCTCTTCCACTCAGTTCCCTGAGTCGTGGTGCATGAGTAGTAAGGCTGCTTTAATGTTGTGACCTTAGGGGTCTTTGTGTCAAAAATCCTTGGTTTCTGTCTCACTGGCTTATCCTCTGTTGATTGAATGGCTGTGTCTGTGGGTCCCTTGTTCATCCCATCATTCTCTGCGGGGTTCCATATGGATCCTCCATGATATGACTGTGGTGGCTCACCTCTTGCCAGGATCTCAGCTATCGGCCTATGGTTGGTTGGTAGGGTTAGATGGGCCACAGCTCTATTGCTGCATCCTGAAAAATATAAACACATTCTCCATCAGAGAGTGAGATCAGTATACGTTCCAGACAAGGGCTCCCCCTCACTAAGTGGAAAATTTGGCTGAATTTAAAAGCAGTTAAATCCTTGCTAAGTCGTCTTACTTGGTGTTATCTGTAGGAATGAATATGAATAACAATTCTGTTCAAGAAGTGTAGGGTGTCAGCAATTAAGGCAGATCACCAATACTGCAATGGATTCTAAAGTAAATTGCTTCAAGGAATTCAAGGTCTGAGTTCTCAGGCAACTTTGACATAGAGATAAAAGGACCAAACACACCTGGAGTAGGCATCAGTTCTTTCAAAAAGGACTAGCT
>PVHP010039906.1:0-16106 GCA_004024765.1 Zapus hudsonius | reverse complement strand
CTCTCTCTCTCTCTCTCTCTCTCTCTCTCTCTCTCTCTCTCTCTCTCTCTCTCTGCTTTTCTCTCTCTCAAATAAATAATAAATAAGTCAGCAGTAGTTTCCCCTAAATGATCAAAACGTGAATAATTATTCTCTTGCACATCTACATGCTCTAAAATTACTAAACTTTATACGCTTATATTCTTACAAGGTATTTTCACTTGTAAATGATATTTACATTCATATTTAATGAAGTTCTCAGTTACCTAAGGAAGTGTTGGTGGCATGGAGTTATATTTTACAAAGATGGAATACAATATCACATAGAAAAACAAAAACTTGAAGAAAGCACACTAAATGTTTATAGTGATTTTCTTTGGATGATTTTTCCTTTTTTACATTTTTTATTTGATATTTTTCCAGTGAGTAAAAATGTGCTTTTATAACACATTCAAAACTATTTTTAAGTCATGGAGGTCTGCGATTCTATCACCACTGCTTCCTCAAGCCTTTCATTTCCCACACACCCTCTCTAACCTGCCCCCATCCAGACACTCTGGCACTCGGAGCTTTAGTTCTCCAAGGCCATATGGGATCATGGACATGAACAGACCCCAGAAGTCAAGACCCAGGCTCACATCCCTCCATGTGCTCCACAGACTCCCTAAGCTGTGCTTTCTTCGACTCTAAAATGGCCACCTTCTAACTCATGAAAGACTTGTGACAATAAAATAGTGAGAAACTCTGAAAACCCGGGTCCTGCAGGCCTTGGGAAACGTCAGCTCCACTTTCCCTAAACCACATCAGTCCCCATCCATATAGGAAGGGAAGGAAGAACAGAGACCCAAGTCAGCAGCCCAGACACCTGGTTTCTCTCCATCTATCACTATTCCTAAGATGGGTATCCTTGTGGCTGGCTTTTGCAATCAGGGAACCATTGGGCCTCCACAATTAACATTCATGGAGTACTTAGCACAGTCCCTGGCATGTGACAGGCAACCATGAATGTTCACTATCATGTTCACTATTACTGCCATTATTTTAACTCATCAACCAACCCACCTCTGCCACCTCCCTGGTCTCTGAGTGACCTTGAACTTGTGATCTGCCTCTGTGAGCTTCTCATTTGTAAAATGCCATCATAATACTTAAACCTCTAAGGATTCGAGATAATGACTGTAAAGCACTTGGAACTGTGCTGAGAGCCCAGTGGGTGCCTGATAAACCACAGCTGTTCCTATTGCATAATTATTGTATCTTGTCTCCCCAGCTAGACCGGGAACTCTTTCCAGGCAGACCACATCTGATGTTTCTTTGGACATACAGAGTGGCCCAGCCTATGGAAGTGTCCATAGAGCACTGGTTAACTGGCCAAGAGCCTAGGACCCCACACCTCCTCCTCTGCCCTTCTCACCAGCAGGATCTCGATGGTGCCCAGGATGTACATGGCCCCAGCAAATGTTGTGCCCAAGTAGAAGCAGAGGCCCACTGCGCCCCCAAACTCAGGGCCCAGAGACCTTGAAATCATGTAGTAGGAGCCACCAGCTGCAGAGAAAACCCAGTATCAGTGAAGGATCAAGGGGCCACGGGATGCCCTCAGGGTGAGATGGACTCAGTGGCAGAAGAGGGCCTCTGTGGCCCTCAGGCTGCACCCCAGAAAGCAGACTGTGAGAGACCTAAGCACTCTGCATGGATTTTGCAACACTAATTACCATGGTGCTAATTACCCCTGGAAGGAGGTCATGGCTCAGAAAATAGGATGGTGGAGAGGAGGATCTCAGGTTGAGGTGGGGAGGATAGCCATTACCCTATTCAATACTAGCAATTGCCTCCCACCCACCCCCAACAGGGTTGTTTCTACTCCCCCCCCATACAGCCATAGCCCAACCTTTAATCTGCACGAATGCCTCCCTTGGGTCCTAATGGCACCCAAGCCTGAAACACTATCACTCCTTGTGACCATCAAGTCCCTGGCTCTTTCCCCCTCCCCAGAAGCCCCAGTGACATACCAGGCACGACACCATTGGTTGCAATTGCGCTCATGGAAATGGCCGTGAGCATCGTCTGCGAGGAGAGAGATCATCAGAGTGGCAGCTGCTGGGGGCTGCAATGGCCTGGGTGGAGGCCAAACTGTATACCCCGCAACCACAGTCAAACCCACAGTTTCTCTCAGCTCAGCCTCTCCCTGGGAATGTTCCAACTTTACTCATGCCAAGTCCTTCTTCTGAAAAAAAAAATCTCTTCCTTGCCATGTGACCATGAGGTGCTAACGCTTCAGCACTGGAGGGCTCTAGAAGCCCAGCAAAGCCTCTGGGAGCTGTATGACTTCCTCGTCTATAAAATAGGTTTGATAGCTTGGACACAGGTATGTTCACATGCAGAGCCCTCTCAAGATGGATCATGTGTGAGGACATGTAAATGTGTCCAGAATTCAGCACTCAGGGAATATTTGATTTTTTTTTTAGAGAGGGTAGGAAGAATCCAGTTAAAATGCTATTTGTGAGACTTAATCTCATTTTTTGTGATTAGAACCTTCCAAAATGTTAACTATTTTGGGATATGTTGAACTTTCTTTTCTTCTCTGCACTTGTCATTTTCATCAATGAATCTGCATGACTTGTGTAATTACACACACACATACAGATCTGGGTGAAACCTGGTTACCAGCCAACAGGGAGAATCCTGTGAGATGCAGGAAGGGCCAGTCAGACCTCATTTATTCTCCAAGATCATAAGCAGAGGCTCCTATAAAAAGCTCAGATCTCATGCTTCCACCCTCCCCACCTCCCAGCCCAGTCCTCTTCTGAGTCCCAGATGTCAGGGCTGGGCAGGGGAGGTGTCACTCACACAGGAGCAGCAGATGAAGACCATGCAGAAGGACTCCATGATGCCTGCGATGCCCACCACCCAAGTGAGCCGCAGGAAGAGGATGACACCAAAGATGTTCTGCAGGCACGGAAGGTACACGCCCATGAAGGTGCCCATACGTGGGGCCTGCCAAGGAGCCCAGTGTCAGTCTCTGTGGACCCCTACTCATTCCTGGTACCCCAGCCCATGCCTCCTCTGCTCCATCATTTCTCATGCCTTCCCCTCCCCCAGACCTCTGCTCTACCACCCATCCCTCCATCCCTCCCCTAGCCTCCCCCATTGCCCCCACAGCTCCACCTGCACAGGCTTCTTTTTTCCACCCTCGTTGTTTTCTGCCTCTTCATGTTCTCTGCTTCCCTGAGGCAGGTTGGTATAGTTGGCCAGGCCACTGAGCAGGGAGGATACCATGGGGCTGGTGTCCATCTCCTCCTATGGAGGAAGGGGGTGTCAGTGTTAGGAAACTAGATAGCCATGTCAGAGGCTGGGGTGAGCTAGATGGTAGAAAGATGGGAACAAACGCCAAGCCACTGAGGTGGAGGTGAGACAGGAACAGAGGAGAAGACAATGAGAAAGGAGAGGGCAGCAGAGGGGAAAAAGCCAAGGAGGGTGTGAAAGAGGTATGGGGGAGGCCAAGGAAGAAAGTGGACCTGAGGGTGGAGAGGCATCTACTCTTCCCAGGGGAAGGAGCAGCTGATGAACCAGCATGAATAACTGCAGCCCGAGCAGCCCACCTCAAACAGGGCCATGTTCTTGCCATCGTATTCCTTTCCCTTCTCTGTGTCGGTGCTGTTGATGAAGGGACTGCTTTCCTTGGGGTTGCCATCACCTGAGAAGGCAGAGGAGTCAGGAGTCTAGCACAGATTGCTTGTCCACTATCCACCCGGTATGCAGCAGTGCGGCCACTTTAACTCTCGGAACCTTGGGTCACATGATAAAGAAATGGGACTCTTTCTGCCGTCTTTATGGGATTTTAGTGGGCAGCATGCATGAAGAGTCCAATATACTGCTCAGCATGTTCTGGGTATTTAATGAAATGCGAATGCTTCTCTGCTCTTGGGGGTCCTACTTAATTCACCAGGACACCCCAAGACTCTCCAAAATTCCCTTGTGGAACATAAATGAGCCCGTGCTATTGCTTGATGGGCATATGCTCTTCCCTGGGGATAATGGCAGAGAATCTGTGGCCCAAGGCCCCAAGGATACTCCGCTCTTGTAGATGTGACCCTTGATAGCATTTCCTATGCTCCCCATTCACTGTCAACCAACTGGATGTCTACTGTGTGAGGTGATGGGTAGAGTGAGAACCAGACAGACTAAGACACTGTCTCTGCCCTCACGGAACCAACCCAAGGTCAGAGGAGAAACCACCGGGAATCCAAGACCAGAGTAGTTAAGTCTGGAAGAGAAGATAAACACAGGAGGGCACTCAGCCGAGCCTAGGAGGTCATGGAAGGTTTCCCAAAGGAAGTGATGTGTCAGCTAAGAAGGGCGAGACTGGGAGGGTGTCCCAGGCAGAGACAACCCAGAAGGGAAAGGGAACAGAGTGGTCCAGAGCTGCCGAACACAGCAGGATCTGACTATAGTCTGAGGAAGGGTCATACTGAGGGTAAAAGAATGAGTAGTGGTTTGGGAAAAGATGAGCCGAGACAGATCAGGGTGGAGTGGGTCTTTAAAGAAGTATTGGCCATCTTTAAAATTTTGGACCCCATCCAGAGGACAGTGGACAGTCACTGAAGTTTCAGGCTAAGAAGTGTCATGACCTGACGAGCTTAGCAGCAACCATTCTGGCTTCTTTGGAGGAATACAGTAACTAGAGTTTCAGTAATCCAGGAAAGGGCTGGTAATGACCAGACCACAGGCAACACCAGGCAGCACACTCAAGAACTATGAGCACATTTCTATGCCAGATGTTTGGGGATGGAGAGGAAAAATCTAGGATAATGCCTAGGGATTCTAGCATGGGTGAACGGGCATGGCAATGATGCTATTTAATAGACTGGAAGAATAAGAGAGGAGTAGTTTGGAGGCCGGGAAGATGCTGAATTTAGCTGAGGGGTGAGGCACTGCAGGCCCCTCAAGTAGAAGCTACCTGGACACATAGAAAGGCTGTACCCAGGAAAGAAGCCATATAAGAGGGGGGCAGGGGTAGCCATGTGAGTGTGTGCGGGAAGTGTGCCACACCAAGGAGAAAGGGTCCTTCCAGAAAGAAGAGGCTTCATAGGCTCATGTCCTTGGCTCCAGCCACTGCCCTCCATCAGCACCAGGGATAAAACCAGCAGTAGACAACACACTGGGCTCTGAAAAGACACACTGACCAAAAGGCCCAGGTGAGACCAAGGCTCTACAGACCCTGAATCCTCTGTCTCCTCATCTTTTATCCTTCTCTGCCCATCCCTATCCATCCAGCCTTCTGCATCTGGAAACCTTCCTCAGTTGCCCAGACAGGACCCATCTCCAGAGCATGACCTCTCCAAGCCTGATGAAAAACCAGGACAGGGGAAGAAAGGAGAGCTCACTTATTCCAGGAACCACCACCACCTCCATCTTGCCCACAAAGGCAGAAATGCCTAGTTGCTGAATAGCAGGTCTCAACCATATGAGTTAATGCAAAAAACAGACCAGTCCTTTCCATGGGAACCCAGGCCACAGTAGATGCCCAGGAAATGGGTTTTGGGGGTAGATTCTCTGGGGCTCTATTTTTAGATCCCCAAATTTCAAAAGAGCAATCTTGGTTCAGAGGACAGGAGAAACAAGAGTGAACTAAGGTCCTTCTCTTTCAAAATGCAGACCTGCTACCCTCTGTTCTCACTAGAGGGTGGTGGGGACTAGAAGTGCTGATGGGGTGTGAGATGAGAGGAAATTTCATAATGGCCAGGGAAAGGGCTGGAGTTCAAGGCTTAAGTTCTGGGTTCCCTAGTTGTGTCCCTGTGCTGGGCAAATCATTCTCTCATTGCCAAGGGATACTAACTGTGATTAACTCATACCATGGCTAGGGAATCTGCTAAAGTAACGCACACTATGGTGGCACAAGTGTGGCTATTGCGATTATTACTACAACTCTTAGCGGACCTGGTGCCTACCCTGCCCATAGCCCTCATCCCATCTCTTCCCTGAGTTGCACAATTTAAGAGCTGCTCTGTGGGGGGGGGAGTTGGGATTGGGTGCCTCTCCCAGAACTGTCCCCTCTTGGGTCCAGAACCACCAATAGGAGAGCCCTTCCCTTCTGCTTTTCACACCCCTTTCTAACCCACCTCTTTTGCAGGGACCAGGGGATCACAGGGGTGAAAAAGGGGACATCCTGGCCGGAGACCCCGTCACTAGGTGGCCAGGCACTGGTCTCCATGGTGACCATGCGGGTCTACAGCGCAGCGCGGAGCTGGGCCGGCCACGCGCCCGCAGCCGCTTATGTAACGCGGCGCGCAGCGCAGAGCCAGACTATACAGGCCAGATCCCGGCCAGGAGAGGAGGGCAGAGGAGGGGGCAGCCTGCTAGACTCGTCCGAGGTCCTGCTTTTCCATCCGTGGCCTGGGCGGGACGCCAGCTCCCCGGCCTGTCAGCCAAGGGCTGATTTCGCCCCCACCCTGGTTCACTAGTTAAGGGGGATGGGGAATACGAGTCTGTGTTCTCAAAGGAACAGAACAGCAAAGAGGAAGCTCATCCTGATTCCCCAGAGCCAAAAGTCTAGGTGATGGGGGAACGCCGAGTAGCGCGCAAGAGGCAGACCAGACCGAGGCTAAACCCTCCCCGCCCCCGCCCCCGCCCCCGCCCCCGCCCCCTGGGAGCTCTCTGCCCGAATCGGCTTTCAATTAAGCTGCGGCGGCCAGAGCTCCCAGGGAGGAAACAAGCAAGCGGTGTGGGCTAAGGAGCCTCCCCTGGGGCCTGGGGCTGAGCCTAAGGGAATCCCCAGGCCAAGTTAGGGAGGAGTAGGGGTCGTCAGGGCCCCAGGGGAAAGGAGAGCTGGACACCAGAGACAATATCCTGCTTTGGCTCTTTTTGCTCTTTGCTTCCCTGAGATTAGCACCCAGGTCCTACATAGCTCCAAGAATCTAGAATCAGACAGTCAGAGGTTCTTAATCCTTCTTTCCTCAAGCCCAGGACGTTCTTAGCACCTCTTACCACCTTCTCCAGGCATCTGGAGGAGACCACCCCCCTCTGGGACTGAGAATGCCTGACCCAGGTTTGGCCATTATAGTCCCAGGTCCTGGACCCTGTATATATAAAGAAGACCTCCCGTTGGGTCCACTACACTCAGTAACTAGAAACCAATGAGGAGGGGTGAGAACTAAAAGGATTTCCTAATTCAAATGCTGCGTCCAACACTTGCCTCTTTACTAGGCCTCTGGAGACCCCCCCCCCAAGGAATTCTGGAGACCCAGGGAAGGCTGGCAGAGGAAGCAGGTGCTTTGGAATATGCCATACCCACGTTTGGGGAAGCAGAGAGATGGCATCTGAGACTGAGTCCCTATCTTGGAGTGGAGGCATCTGAAGGGGATTCCGGACAGAATGACACTCCCTTGCTCTCTGGGCACTGCTTGGATATGCCTGGAGCAGTCCCAAACTCTACTTTCACAAACCTCCTCCCCTGCACCCAAGGGGAAATGACTGCCCATGAGGTGACCCCCAGAGTCATTGGAGAGATGAACTGGTCAGGGGTAATTCAACCCCAGGGGACAATGGGAAGGGGGTGTCTCAAACAAAGATTCAGGGGTCCTGCTCTCCTCAGCCTTCCCAAGCCTCCACTTAACCCCAACTGGTATCCAAAATTGAAGACTTCAAAGACCTGGTGTCTGCAAGGCCAGCTTTTAGTCCTTGGGTCCTTTACTTGGGTCATCTCCAGCAGAGGTCTGTGGGAGTCTTGGCCCAGAGGGTCAAGCAATGCCTGGGGGAGTGTTTGAAGGCGCTGAGCGCAGACAGCAGGCGCAGGAGGCGCGCTAGTGCGCAGCGGACGCAGCGCTGCTGGAGGGTGGGGGCTGGGGGGCGGCTGACAGCAGTGATGGATGGCTGAGACCGCTGGGGGGCAGCGAGAGGCCTGGAAGCCTGAGGGGGTGGCTGGCCCCAAGACCTAAGAGCAAGGAAACCGTGGAGGAGGGCGGGGGACAGCTAGACTGGCCATAGGACTTGCTCCCAAGCCCCTCAGCTTCTGAGTCTCTGCACCCACCGCAGCCAGTCCGCAGTGTCTGTGCGGCGGCGCTGGGGATTCAGCCGCTGGGACCCCATTTCTAAGGCCTCTCCAGGAAAGCTGGGAGAGCTAACTATAAGACTCCCCTGTGCCCCGCCCTGGAAACCCCAATGCCATGCCAGGGCATCAAGAGAAGGGGGAAGAGGGAAGAAAGGATATTGCTTCCTGTCCTGAATAAGAACCCACGGGAAAGCGAGAGGGAGATTCCGCAAAGTAGAGCTGAGAATCTACCAAGGAGGTAGCTTCAGACAGAGGCAGGAGACTAGGGAAAAGGGGTCCAGACTGCATCAAGTACAGACGGGACAGGAACTGTCATATGTCTTCAAACCCCAAAGCCACCATTCACCCCACCCCCGCGCCTTCCAGCTGGAAGTCTCAGACCAAGAGACTGCAGCAGACTGCGCCCCCAGGTGCTGCAGGTCCCCGCTCTAAGCCAGTATGTCCGGGTCCCCTTTTGGGGGAAGGAGCTACCCTCCTGCCCGTCGAGCCAAATGTCAGTCCATTCTAGCGATTACATCCCCTTCCCACCCCCTCCCAGGCTTAGCTAGTCGGTCCCGAGGCCGCGGATAATGACAACCCTGGGCCCCGGTTCTGCCCCCAGGCGCGGCGCATTCCAGAACCTCGGACAGCGCCTAGCGCATTCCAACGGATCCAGGCTCCAGGCCGCCCCCGGCGTCCACCTCCTGGGTCTAGTCCTAGGTTCTTCTCCGAAGGAGGCGGCCCCCGCTCCGCCTCTCACCCCAAAGCTGCCTGCTCTCCTCGCCGCCGCCCCCAGATCACTGCTTACCGGGGTTGGCTCCCCCATCGCCGTCCTCGCAGTCCGTCAGGTTGTTTAGCATGGTGGCGACGCGGCGCAGGGCCGGGGATGGATGCTCCGCTTCGCCCGCGCCCCTCGGCCCGCCTTCGCCCGCCGATCGCTCGCTCGCTCTGGCTCTCTCGCTCGCTCTCCGCTCCACGGAGGAAGAAGCTGCAGTGCCCGCCCGCTCGCCCGCCCGCCCGGCGCACACACACTCGCACACGGACACACGCTCACACCCGCGCGCGCCCCCTCTCAGCAGCGCCGCTGCTCACCTCATCCCGTATGCAGGAGGCGTGAGCCACTGGCGGGGTTTTTTTGGGGGGAAGGAGAGACGGAGGGAGGGAGAGAGAGGCCGAGGGGCGGGCCAAGAGCATCTGGTGGCCCCCTCTTAGGAAAACGGGGGCTTGCACCGGTGGGATGAAGGGGATGCTGCGGGGGACGGAGCCCTAGCTTCCCCCAGAGCAGAGGCAGCTCACCCCCACTCTCCGGCGCAGGCGGGGCCCGGCACGTGGGCAGGTGCCATCCCGCGCCCTAAAAATAACGGCAGGGAACTAGGTCGCGGCCGCGGGGAGGCGGCCCCGCAGCGGCTGCCTGACTAGGGGTCTGGGATGACCCCCAGAGGGAAGATGAGGAGGACTGAGGCAGCAAGGAAGGGTGTGCCATGGAATATGGAGCTCCAGGGAACCTGTCTGCTGAGATGGAGAGGCCAGGCCTGGAGAGAGGGAACCAGACCCTCTCCCATAACGCTGTTTGAGAGGTTGGAGCTAGAGGGGGGTGGAGTCCAGCTCCATCAGTGAAGCACTGTGCTGCCCCACACGCACCAGGGGTCTCAGGTCAGTGGGCTTGTCTGACATCCTGATTTTAAACTGGCAGGGTGCTACTGGAGGAGTTATAGAGAACTCTCATTTTGCTCAGGCTGACTGGAGTCTCAGAATCCACCCCCCCCCCTGCAAGACAAGTCCCTGGAGTCCACAGACAGGGACTTTCTGACGTGGAGTGATCTAGCAATGAGATGCAGTGAGGAGAGGAGGCAGCAGTGAGGTTCCAGGAGCACTGACTCTTCACTGGGGATGGTGCAGCCTCTTGGGAGGACATGCTGGCCCCAGGCTGGCTAGGAACAGGGTGGGGGAGGGGAGAATGAGGCCGCCTGCTGGTTGGGGACCAGATTTTCTCCTGGGGCGGGAGTGTCTAATCCCCTAATCCAGGATTGCTTTCTGAGGCTTCCAGAACGGACATGCTCTCTGGGTTCCTCCTCCTCCCTTAAAACCAGTCCCAGAGAAGCATTATCATCCAGGGACCCTTCAGCACCCCTAGAATCCAAGCTTGAGCCAATGGTAGGGACCATTGAAATGGAACCAGAAGTTTGGACCCTTTGAGTCTGGAAGATCTAAACATGACAAGGAAGGAATAAGAGAAAATAGTCACTCTGGCTCCCAACACAAGTCCTTGACATTCCAGGAGGGTTACAGAAGGATGGGTCATGTTATCTAATGCCCCATATTCATTTCACAACTAAGCCCCAAAGAGGGGAAATAACCGTTTATGGACAAAAAGCTAATGAGTGGCACAATTCGGTTCCCTTTACTTCAATTTAGGATTCTCCTTCTAGGTAGACTATCTTTCTAACCTGGTCTTGCCGCCAATGAAAGAGACAAGGACACGGTTATACTGAGCTCTTCAGCAGCCTTTGATTCTTGACTCAAAAAATTAACAAGGATTGGATCTGAGTTAAGCTTTCCTTTTTTGCACTCAGGCTTCAGAGATGCTGAGCTAAAGTGGCCTCTTGGCTTGCAACTGAAGGAGCGCCCAGAAGACCTCCAGAAAGAGCCTCCCATATCTGCCATTCCTGGTACGATTTTTCAGAACCCTGGACAGCGTCCATTGTTCTATGCGCTTCATTCAAATTTTCCCAAGGCTTCAGATTGTGTCAACCAGGGAAGGTAGGCTCAAAGGTGTTTCTGAGAGATCCACTAAGGTGTCCCTGTCACCGGATTTTGTGGACACCCAAAAGACCCTTTGGGTGGAGAGTTAACTATTTAGACAAGGAGTATTAACTTCTGGTTCTTCCAGAATGAAATGACTCCCTTCCCAGGTCAAGAGAGAGAGAGAGAGAGAGAGAGAGAGAGAGAGAGAGAGAGAGAGAGAGAGAGAGGGAGGGAGGGAGGGAGGGAGAGAGAGAGAGGATTTAGGATTGACCATGGGCATTAGCAGAGTAGCAGTGGAAGTCCAGTGAACAAGAATTTATCAACACTCCATTACATGCACACTCCACCAGCAGCAGCACTGTTACTGGACAGAGGTGTGTAACAAGTGAAACAAGTTTGCCTCAGAAATGCTTAGGAGTAAAGCTGATGCTTTCTGGAAAGCCCAGGTGTTGTGTTGCCCCCCTGGAGGCATGTCCTTTCATTTGTGACCCAGAGCTATTGTGGGGACTGAACCTGTCCATAGGGACAATTCAATCCCTAGAGAAAACAGGTGAAGGCCAGAGTGATAGATCCTCCACCTGCTGTTAGAGGTCTGATCTCTAGAGCCACTTGGGATTCGGGAGATACTGGTTCTATTCTGTCCTCTGCCCTAGACTGGTGTATTCCTGGGCAAAACTAAGTTCTTCTTTCTCTGGAGTTCAGTATCTCAGTTGTAAAATGAAAGGGTTAAACTGTATACTCATAATCCTCCCTGCCTTCAGACGAAAGCCATAGAGCTCTTTCTGAGGAGGGCTGGAGTTAGAGCTCAGTGGTACAGCACTTGCCTAGCATGCACAAGGCCCAGAGTTCAAACCCTAGTACCACAAAAAGAAAAACAAGAGAACCAACTTTGGCTGGGTATGGTGGTTCACACCTATAATCCCAGGACCCAGGAGGAAGAAACAGGAGGATCACAAGTTCAAGGCTAGCCTGGTCTACATAGTAAGTTCCCAGGCCAGCCAGGATAGTGAGACTTGGTCAAAAAAATTCTCCTCCTAAAGAGACCAGATCTAGAGAGGATACAGTCCAAAAGGGAGAACCAGCTCTTCCATTTACATTTGTTGCCTCACCAGGAGGCCGATTCTAGCCTCAGGCCAACTTTCTGTGGTGCCAGGCTTGGGAAAAAAAAAAACTTTTACAACTTCCCCTACACTATCAGCCTGGCATAGGACAATATGAAGCAGCCCTCAGCTCTGAGGCCCAAGAACAAGACTGCCCACTAGGCACCCTTCACCACCTAGGGCAGCGTCCAGAGGCCAGGAAGGTGGAACCCTGGAGGAAGAGGTGGAGCAGGGCAGGGTCTCTAAAACTCCCACCCCCTCCCACCTTATGTTTCTCAGAGAGAAAAAATGGCTCAGAGAGGCTGCCTCCCTGGGTGAGGATTTGGGAATTGGAAGAGACTTTAGAAATTATTTTTTCCCATTTACCACTTAGAATCTAGAAATGGTATTAGAACGAAAGGAGTAAACCGGGCATGATGGCACACACCTTTAATCCCAGCACTCGGGAGGCAGAGGTAGGAGGATTGTCATGAGTTCAAGGCCACCCTGAGACTACATAGTGAATTCCAGGTCAGCTGGACTAGAGTAAGACCCTACCTCGAAACACCAAAAAAAAAAAAAAAGAATGGAAGGAATTTTCTTCATGGGTTGAAATTACAATGCAGGGGACTATAATCCAACTCCCTAACCTCTATTCCAGGGCTCCATTCACTGGACCAGGATGGGGCTGTCCAGAGAAAGCAGAGACAGGAGGACCATCTGCATCCTCTCTCAGGAAAGATATTGTTTCCCCTTCAAGCTTGGTCTCTATTAACCCTTATCTCCATGATATTACCTCCATGGATGCCCCACCTCCTGCCAGTTGAAACTTCACAAGCCAAAGCCCTGAGGCCTCTCCCCCCCTCATGTCCCAGCCTCCAGACCCAAATCCTAACAGTAGGTTGATGAGTCCAGCACATAGCACACCCCACACATAGGGCTCACCGCAGAGCACGTCAACCACTACTGTCTCCGTGGCAACCAGGGGCTTAATTAACAGGCTGCAGCCCGTCACCATGGTAACAGCACCTCAACAGTCCCCCATTCCCTTGCAGACTCAGCCTCATTCCTAATCTAGACCCCTTCTTGCTGCACCCATCCCACCCTCGCCCCACCTGGAAAGCTGAGGCCTGCAGATTGCTCCGGTTCATTGAGAAGAGAGGAGGGGGATGAGAGAGGGAGAGGGAGGGAGGAAGAGAGAGGGATAGAGAGACCTGTCACCATGGCAACTGCAGTCCTGTTCATAACCAGTTTGTTGTCATGGAGATTTCTAGGACTCACCTTGGGTTGAGGTGGGCAGTGAGGTTCTGAGTCCAAGCTAGACCCCCTTGGTCAAGATCACCAGGACACACACACACACACACACACCATCATCATCACTCTTCCCAATTTACAGATGAAAAACTGCTGAAGAATGAGGTCTGAGACTGAAGGAGGCAGATAGCTCGACCCTTCTACATCATCAAACATGTTGTTACATAGCCCACGCTGGCTTCAGAGTTACAATCCTCCTGTGTCAGCCTCCAGGTGTTGAGCATACGGGTATGTGTGTCAACACGTCCAGATCACTGATGACTCTTTTTTGGTTTTTCAAGGTAGGGTCTCGCTTTAGCTGAGGTTAACCTGGAATTCACTCTGTAGTCTCAGGCTGGCCTCGAACTCATAGCCATCCTTCTAACTGCCTCCTGAGTGCTGGGATTAAAGTTGTGTGCCACCATGCCCAGATGCTGTTAACATTTATAATGGCTGGAAGGACCTTTCCTGTCAACTCCTTTCTACTTCAGACTAAATTATGGCCTGGAGAGGGAAAGCTATGTGTCCGCGGTGATAACACAGAGCCGAGGTAGAATATAGACAGCCTCTCTTGTGGTCTTCTTCCATCTGCTAGCATAAAGCAGTTCCTTCTTCCTCCATGAAGGAATGCCCCAGCTTCAGTTAGTCTTGCCAGGCCCAGAGCTCCTGCCTTCTCTCTGAGAAACTGAAGCAGGAAGGTCTGTGTAAGCGGATAAGAGAATGGTGGTTCAGAGTTGGTTTCAGGTCTAGTTCTATTCAACAAGGTCACACTCACTCTTTCCCATGGAACAAATAAGACAACTGAGGCATGTGTGCTGCAGCCCAGAGCTAGTGGTACATTTGAGGCACAGCTGCTGACTTGCTCCTGTCAGTCAATTCCCAGTGAAACCTGACCCCTTCGCAGCAGACAGCACCCCAAGGAGAAAACCTCCATTTCCTGCACCCAGAGAAAAAGACACATACTTGTGGCTGCAAGGCTTCCCCCAAGCCCTCTCTGCCTTATACTTACCGCCATCTCTCACTTGGGGCCTGGGGAAAATAGGTTGAGAGAGCATTTTTTCTGAGTCCAGAAAGCTGAAACAACACCAGCTACAGAAAAGACCACCAAATTTCCATGGGAGCCATTGTCAATTCTCCACACAGTGACCTTCAAGGAGGAAGTGATTGAGGCTATCTCAGGGCTTAAAAGATTTAAAGTTACCCAAACCATTCTCAGAATGAAACCACTGAATACACTCATGCATCTAGGTGCCCACCCCACAGAGAAGAATATGCTCACCAACCTACCCATCAGCACACTGGCACACGTAAGCACTAACTCAATGAGCACCCTAGAGGTTGTTAGACCTGGTGTGGGATGCTTCCTCCTCAAGACTCTCACACACACAGCCTCAGCCACAAGCACACAGAATTCCACTCACAGTAGTTTTCCATACACATTTATACACTCAAATCCTGGGTCTATGTCTACTAGATACTTGGTAGTGTGAATGGAAAGACAGAGCAAGCACCTTGGAACAGGAGACCTAGACATCATTCTCAGGCCAAGGGATGAGGAAGAGAAGGAGAGAAGCAAGGGGGAAGGGAGAATCTAGAGGCACACACTCCCATCTGATGGGCAAAGAGATAGATTCTGGGCCTGGAACTCAGAATGCAAAAATAAAGAAGACGGTCACTGTCCTTGAGATGGCCTGATAGAGACACTGGGACATATGCTCCAGCAGGTGGACTCAAGAGGAATGGCTGCCTCTTCCTAGGACCAGATATGAGTGAAAAGGATTTCCAAAAGAAGTAAAATGAACTATAGCTTACAGAAGGATACCAGGAGAAAATGAGAAAAAATTAAATGACAGAGTAAAGCGCTTGGCCTGTATCCTAGCGGTGGGCACCTTGTTTGGGGAATGCTCAGTGCAGGACTGGAGGCAGGGAGACCAGGGAGGGTGATGTGGTCCTGACCGTGTGAGCTCTGCAGGCTTGGACCTGGGAGACGGTGACTGACAAGGCAGAAATCTAGCCACATTCACGATCCCTTTTGGAGGCTAGTGGCCAGGTCATGAGGACCAATTCGATTTGATGAGAAGAGAAAGGAGGCGTTGAAACTCGGGAAGGCTGATTTTTTTTTCAGATTCTCAGAGGCTGATTGATAGGTCATTTGTGAAAATGAGAAAAGCAGTAAATTACAGCAACGACAGAGAGTGGAAGGAGCAGGTTCGCTGGTCTGGAGCAGTGAGGTAGCCCGCCAAAGAAACCAACCAACCCCTAAAGAGGGTTTTGGAGCTCCGATTTGCTCCGGGCAGGGCGAGCTCACCGCGGCTCAGCAGCGACCTCTGGCGGCGCGGGAGGCTCGTTCTCCTCCCGGCGCTGGGGTCACTTCCAGAGGATTCCTCCGGCTTCATCCAGACCCCAGGGGTCGCAGAGCTGGGGAGTGCACCCCGATCAGTGTTCCCCGAAGGGGAGACTGTGCTCGTAACCAGGATGTCACTTCTTTACGGAAGGCCAGAAGGCTCCTCTCCGTATGAGGAGCCATACGCGGCATGTAATTTCCATTACAAGACCGTCGGTCTCGACCCTCAAGGAAGACGCCCCGACTCGGACCCGAGCCGAGAGGGTCGGGGCTGGCGACCCTGGGGAACCTTCCTGGGGTCTAGCTGCCCAGGGTTCCAAGTAACTTCCCTGTCTCCCGTCTCCGTTAGACATGCCCAGGCGTCTGTGGCCATTCCAAGGGGAAGAACGCTGGAGGAGCCGCCAGACACTCACTGACCTCTGGCCTCGGCGACCTTGACTCATTTTCCATCCCGCCCTCCCGCGGCCCCACTCCCATCTTCCGGGCCCAGCCTCTCCCCTCGGGTCCCGCTCTGAGGTCTGACCAACCCCCAAACAGACCCAGCCCCGCCTGCTCCCCAAGGCTCGGGACACACCCCCTTACCTCCCCGCCCCCTTCAGCCCTCGCCTCCTACTCGAGGTCCCCTGATCCGTCGGTGCCC
>PVHP010039905.1:0-16123 GCA_004024765.1 Zapus hudsonius | reverse complement strand
CAGGGTGCAGGCTCCACAGATTGCTTTTTTAAGTAGGAAAAGAACTCTCGTGACTTCAAAGAAGCCTTGTGTGGCATCTCTGAGGACTTAGAAAGGACGATCAAGGCTCACATTAAGGCAATCTTGTCCTGCTATTTCACACTGGAGAACAAAGCAAAATGCACTTGCAAACAGAGAGCTAGAGGCCCTTGACATTAGAAAGAAAATTCCAAACCTGGTTGTCAAGTGGCCCATTCCTAAGAGCTTCAGGAAGAAAGTTCGAGGACCTGTGAGGCCTCATGAGGAAAAGTCCTGCCACCTGCTGATGACCTCATTTCAAGAGGGTGGATGATCAGGCATTTTCCAGTCTCAAAGTTATTTGGATCACAAGACATTGTGGTGGGCCTGAGAGGCATCCCAGAAGAGTGTTCCTGCACCCATGGCAACTGAAAGGGTCTCCATAGCACTGGCTCTGTTGATTCCCTGGTTATGTAGCTATGTCCTCCAGTTGAAACTTTCCTTCCTGGAGGGAGGGTGTGGTAGTTTTGAATAAATGTCCCCCAAAAGAATTAAGGGTTTATTAAAATTGTAAATTGTCTCCAGCCAGTTCTGGCTAGAGGAAGTGTGTCACCTTGGCCAGATCCTAGGGTTCAGCCCTAAGGCATTTCTGGGGTGGGTCTGGAATTTTAGCTATACATATGCAAAAAGCAGTCTGAGCTCAAGCCTGGAGTTCCTTTAGTTAGTTTTTTTTGGAGTGTGCTTGCTTGTGGTGCTGCTGGTGAGCTTTTGTCTCTGTCTCTGCTTGCTTCTGTGAAAGGGGGCCAGCCTTCCCTTAACTTCTTCCCCTGGATCTGTTCAATAAATATTTTCCTCCCATAATTGTGCGTGGTTTGGAGATTCATCCCAGTGGCGTGTGGCTGACTACGACAGAGGGGATGCAGAGGACTCAGGAAGTAATACACACATGCTAGGTTTAGGAAGGAAACAAAACTTACAAGGCACAGGAAGTTCCTGAAACTTAAAAAATTCACCAGGCTTTTCCTGAAGCGTATATAAGCAGTAATTGTTGCTGTGGAGAGGGAATTCTCCAACCAGCTGAGCTGCTTGTAAGTCACACAGTAGCTTGGGAGATGCAGCTTTCATGAGTGCTCACCATGTGGGGTGGTCTTATCAGTGATGACTCCAAATTGTCTATGCTCCTGTAAGTAACCCCTCACACATACATCTGCAAGGAACCCCAATAAACTCACAAATTCACTGGTACACTTAAGTGGAATCATTTTTTGGTCTGTCATCAATAGTGTCCTGTCTGGAGTAAGTAGGCATTTGTTCACATTCCCCAGGAAAAAAATCACACAATAGGGGCAAGTGACAGTAGTGGCTTGTGATGGTTAAGTTTATTTGTCAACTTGACCTGTGTAATAATCCACAGTAGTCTTGGGTGGGTCTCTGAGTTTGCCTGCAGAAAGGATTGACAAAATCCTTTTGGAATTTTGGAGAAGGGAAGAGGTCCCTTCTCCAGAGTGAGCCCTTCCCCCCGGTGGGTGGGCCTTCCAAGGGGACTAGATATAAGGAAGCTTGAGGGGAAGGAAAGCTCCTCTTCCCCTCCCCCCCATTGCTGGTGCTGGTTGATGACTTGCACTTGCATCCTGCTCTCCTACACTTCCTGGACATTGGAACCCAGTTTCCTCAGCCTCACATTATGGACTGAAGAGCAGCTGCTCCCTAGGGAGCCATCAGGCCTTCTGGGCTGAATTGGGACTGCTGAGACATCCAGCCACGTGGACTGAACAGCTACTGGTTCCTTCACCTGTGGGCCTGCAGACTGCTATTGTTGGACTGTTGTAAACTACCCCAATAAATTCCCTTTTATTATAATCCATTCTATCAACTCTGTTTCCTCTAGAGAACCCTGACTAATACATGGCTAATTATACCACTTTTTAATATATTTATATATTTATTCATTTATTTGAGACAAAAAGAGAGGGAGAGAGAGAGAGAAAAAGAGAGAGTGAGCATGACAGGGCCTCCAGCCACTACATACAAACTCCAGATACATGCACCACTTTGTGCATCTGGCTTTACATAGGTACTGGGGAATTGAATCCAGACAATCAGGCACTACAAGAAAGCACTTTTAACTGCTGAGCCACCTCTCCACTTCTAAATGTGTCATTTTTTGACTTGAATGAGCTTTTTACACTTAAATATTGACTCCATCCTTGCACCAGGTGAGAAATCAAGACAAACATTGGGTCTGAGGCTGTAGTTCAGCCAGTGGTAGTCATGAATTTAGCATGCAGAGGGCCTTAGGTTTGATCCCCACCACAGCCACACAAAAATGATTACCTGTCTCTGAGCCTCCCTTTTTAAACTGTAAAATGGAGAGCTTCCCTTTCTTCATTTCTAAAATACCTTTACTTATAAAATTATACATTAGCACACACATCAATTTTATATATTCATATATGTGTGTTGAATATGCATGCTTTTGTATGTGTATACAGACACATATAGTTGATGTTTGTAATATATAGCATTTACACATATATAATTTATATGATATATATTATATATATATGTTATATAAAATATATATATATATATATATATAAGCTGCATTCCAAATTTAACTAGAGCAGCTGTGATTGCCTGAAAGAGCCCTTCAACAAGATCAGACCTGTTGGCTGGGGAGAAGGCTCAGCAGTTAAAGGCACTTGCTTGCAAAGATGGCTGACCCAGGTTTGATTCCCCAGCCCCCTCATAAAGCCAGACGCACAAAGTGACAGATCTGCAGCAAGTTCATTTGCAGCAGCAAAGAAGCTGTGACATGCCCATACTCACTCTCTTTCCTCACAAATAAATAGATAAATAAAAATATTTTTAAAAGATAAAACTTACTACTATTACTTCATGGAAGAAGTGTGGATTGCTCAACAACCCAGGGCCTCTGTGCCCCTTTCCCAGTAGGACAACACCCAGCACTTCCCCTCCTGTGAGTAGTTGGTGTTCAGGCACATTCTGATAGGAGAGATGATTTATTCAAGGCCAGCTTAGATCAGTGTTGGGCATAAGGGCAATGATGGCCAGTCTGTCCTTGAAGAGATCAGGTAGAAAAAAGAACCCTATTTATCATTCCCGTGTGTATACACAATGTCGTAGACATATACTTAAAGTTATGAGATGTCTGTCCTGCTCATGCGCAGATTGTCCAAAAATAGATAACAGCCCACCTGTCAATCAGGGTAAGGATCCCCTCATTCCTGCCCGTGAGAATCCACTCCTCCCTCCTCCTAAACTCCTAGAAAGAACCTTAGGAAAGACCTCTGGGCTCTTGAACCACATGCTTGCTCAAGCTTGTTCCTGCCTTTTGGAGCTTCTCCATGCTTTTCTTCTCACCTTTCCTAAGTGCATACTTTCACTGCTATTACTCTGTGTCTGTACAGTTCATTGTTTAAGACATACAGAACTTGGACATCATGTCATGGAACACCCCGAGATCTCCTCTGATAAAAGGAGGAGGGTTGTTAGACCTTTATCTGAAATTCTAGCCACTCCTTCTTTTCTCTTCTCCCCTCCCAGCTGTACGTAATTCTGGCCAAGTTTCCCATGGTCTGAGCAGGTGCTAGACCATACAGAGTCTATGTTATAGAGAGTGAATTACTGACAGAAGGAGAACTCCATCTGTGCAGCTTGGGGAACTCCTCATCCATGCTGAGGTGGGACATTTTGCTGACGTGACTGTTTGGGGGTCACCCATGTTCTTCTAAGTAAGCCTAATGAACTCTTTGGTTCAACAAACTAGATGTGGGTAGAAGTTTTCCTTTGGTCTATTGTTGGTGGGTGGTGGGTGTTCACATCTACTCAGGAAAAAGTTCACATAATCATAACATACACATGATGTCCATGACACAAGTAATGTATATACATATATACATGCACAGTGCTGAGTAGAAGTGTGGCTGTCATGAGTACTATACCAGTAACTATTAGATGGTGACCATTAATCTGGGGTCACCATTGCCTCTCCTTCCAAGAGATGGGGGCAGGAGCTTATGATTTGAAGGGCAGGTTTGAAGGGCCTCCAGGGCACCAGTGTATGAAAGCATCAAGGACTTTATGAAAGGGGAAAATTTAAGGTTGAAGTAAGTCGAAAAGGAAATCATAAATCTTGAACAGATTTGCTAAATGAGAATGGATTGTATGCTTTGGCCAGAGGGAAATTTAGGAGTTAGTGCGGTAATTACAGCACTCCCAGAGTTATAGGGTGCACCAGAGAGCCTTTAACCGATGCCCTGTAGCTGGAAGAGTAATTCACCAGGCTGAGCTGTATGTCTAAAGTGAAGCCTGGTTCAAGACCAAGTGGTTTATTTCTTCCGAATTAAAAAGCAATTTGCATCCTTAAATCACAAACAGCTCGGTTCTCCCATCCACTATGCAAATCTTATTCTATAGGTAGATAGATTAAGACAGCAGAAAAAAAATCGCTGTTTTATACATTTAAAATGGGAATACTATTTAACTCTCTGCTTCGGGCAGGGTGCAGAGCACATGCCTGTCCACAAGGCTTCCATAGCTCACCTGGCTCTGCCCCTTGTGCCCCTCTGTCCATACACTTACTGAATGTCTGCCGAGCACAGGACAGAGAGTCACACATCCATCTGCAGTGTTAGCTCAACATGGCAAGCAGAGAGCTTAGGAAGTCCCGGGGGCTCAGCTGGAGCTGAAGGAAGATCTAGGTGGTGCTAAAATGAAATGCAAGAAATTAATAGCTGCTGAGCGTATTAGGAGCTGTTTCTCATGAAAGCAAGCTCTGTGAGTGCCATTATCTCCATCTTACCAGTGAGGCTGTGAGCATTAGTGAGGTGAGAACTCATCTCAGTGCCGGTGCCAAAAGCCCAATTCCAAGTAGCCTAACAAAGACAGCGCCCGGGAAAGACCTGGGGCAGCTCACAGAAAGGCAGCAAGATCTCTGTGGGTACTGATGATATGGGACAAATAGTGTTGTTTTCCCACCTTTTCTGATTGCTTTTCCCTTTGTGTCTTCACCCTTCACCCTGCAGCTCTCATTTGCCAAGCTTGGGTTGCATGCCTACCCTGGGTTCCCTTCCCAATAGAACCTTGCCACACACACGGTGATCAAGTGGGATGGGAGGACCAGTTTTCCTGTGGTGAAGGGTGGGGATTGAGACGGGGGGGGGGTTGCTAGAAGAGCCAAAGGGAACTCAAGCTGCCAAAGCCACCCTCATCCCTACTTTTGTCTAAAGCTATCTGGCTTGTGGCAGTTGCACTGCTAGTGTGACACTTATGTTCTCCAGTGACCACCTGTGTTGGACCCTTGCAGCCTCCTGGGGGAGCCCATGATCTTCACGTTCAGCATAGAGCGGAGGGCAAACCCCAGCAGTGCAGACACCAAGTGGCCAGGCACATTTTATAAAGAAAAAGGGTTCTTTTCACATGTGTGTGGTCATGTGCAGAGCATATGTGTAATGCGGTGTGTGTGGTGTATGCATGCCTGTGTGCAGATGCACGTGCTTCACACACATGCATGTGGAGGCCTGAGGAGAATATGGGGGATCCTCTTAGGCCTCATCTTCATAAGATGGGGTTTCTCCCTTAACCCAGAGCTGCTGTCCATTAGCAAGCCCCAGGGATTCTCTGGACTCCAACTCCTGCAGACTGGGGTAACAGTGTGCATGGCAATGCCCAGACATGCCATGACCACCAAACTTGGTGGTCTCTATCTAGTCCAAGAGGTCCCCATGTTTAAGAGACAAACACTCTTAACTGCTGAGCCATCCTTCCAACCCAGCAAGACCCACTTTAATGATGTCATACTTGTCACTCATATGTGGCTTTGGAGCCCGGATGTGATGAGAGTACCACAGGACTTCAAGGAGCTGTGTGAGACAGTTTGTCATAAGAGAAGAGGTTTATATTGGATTACAGTTTTGGAGGTTCTAGTCCATGGTCAGGAGGACCTGTTGTTTGGGGCCTCTGATGGGGGAGCTGGGTGGCAAAGGTGAGGAGTGTAGGGTGGAGAAGAGTTTATATCATAGGAAGCAAAAGAGAAAGGATTAGCAGGGGTCCCACGATGTCAGTGACCTAAAGACCTCCCACTAGGGCCCTATTCCTGAATGTTCTACCATTTCCCTAGTGTGACCTTAGTGACAATCCTTAGATATAAGGGTAACATTGGGCTTTGATGAGAAAATGATATGAGGGAGGCATGTGTAGCTCAGGAGGGCCTGATGACATACATATCCTACCCCATTGCCACATGCTACATTCAGGCTAACTTTGATACTGGTAATGAATTGTTGCTTGACACTCCTTCCCTTCTGGAAACCCTCCCAAATGCGACTGGGCCCCTCCTCTGAAAAGTCTGCAGCTGGCAGGGAGGCAAATCCCCTTTCCTGGGCCACTCCCATCCCTGCATCTCTGCATCAGCTTGTCTGATGTGTGCCAGCTCTCCCTCTCCCTGGGCTGGAGCTTGCTGGAGGACAGGCTGTATCTTACTCATGCCTGTTGTCTGAAAATATTGGTTAGGTTAAAATGGGCCACGAGCTTCACACATGTCCTCTCTCTTGGGTGGGGGAGGGGTTGCCCTGCCCCAGCTCTCCTCTAGGAGATGGGTGAACAAAGGGCCAGGCTGAGCTTCTGAGTCTGCCTGGCTTTACTACCCAGGATGTGCTACCGGAGCCTCCTGCCCTCAGTCAGAGGGACATTTCTGCAGTTTCTATGATTTTTATGTGGTTCAGTGCCTGGTCCTTGGAGGTCCTCAGTGATCAGCCATTTGTCTCCCCCATGCTTGGCTCCCCTGTCCACATTAATCTCTGACCTTCTCCTGCAACTCCAGCCTATCTCCCATCTCTCTACCCCAACACCTCTCCTTGGCCCATGTAATATTTACTTTAAAAAAAATTTTTATTTATTGTCCATAATGAGTTACATTATTTAGTGGGCTAACAATGAGTTGTTATCCCCAATTCCCCAATGCCACCCCTCCCCATACCCAATCAGCTGGATATCCTCCTCCGTGGGTCATCTGGATCAGTCCTTGTGGAAGAGGACCATGGATAGCCTAGTATTCAGCCCGGCTCTCCTGGCCCAAGTGTGTTGTTACTGAGGGGGGCCATGCCTCTGAATAATCTCCCCCACCAGTAGTTGCTTTTCTTGTTGCTGCCACAAAATATCCAAGAAAAGTAATTTAAGGAAGAAAGGGTTGATTGTGGTTCACAGTTTGGAGGATACAGTCCATTACAGTAGGGAAAGCATGGCAGTGGGAACATGAGGCATCTGGTCACATTGCATTCACAGTCAGGAAGCAGAGAGCGATGGATGATAGTGCTCAGCTGGTTTTCTCCTTTTCATTCAGTCTGGCTCTGCAGCCAATGGAATGTTGCCACCCACAGTTAAGATGGGTCTCCTCACCTCAATTAATCTAACTTAGAAGCTCCTTGACAGACACCCAGAGAGTCTAGATCCTGTCAAGGTGACAATCAGTATTTACCATCACAGCCAAGGTGCACCTGCCAGGACCTGGCTCAGCTGCCCTGAGGAACAAAACTTCCTTAGCAAGAGCCTTTGGCTTGCATGGGTAAAATTGGGTGGGGGGAAATGACCTAACATGGGAAAGCCCACAGTTTTCAGAGATAGAAATGAAACCTGGAGGAGCCAGACCCCCAAGTAGAGAGTAACACCATATCCAAAGTCTTGCCATTTGCAGTTCTTTGGTGCCCAGCCACACATACTGTAATCCAGTGTCATATAGACTGAAGGCAAGGAATATACAGGATGTTCAAATCCTGTACTGGCCACCTTCTCAGCTGTGTGGCTTTCCTCTCTGTGTCTCAGATTTTTCAGGGTAGAAGTAGCCTCATAAAGGGTATTGTAAAGATGAAATATAATAATACAACCATCTTGCTTAACACGGTATAAGTGCCAGAGGAAGAATGAAATGAATCATCTACATGTGGGCTTTTGTATGTATAAGTGTGCATGTATAAATGTGTGTTCATATATAAGTGTGTGTGTGAGTGCACATGTATGCACATGCATATAGAGGTGAGGGGTCAACATTGGGAGTCTTCAGCTTATTTATTGAGATAAGATCTCTCAGTGAACTTGAAGCTCACTGATCTAGCTAGACTAGCTAAGCAGCTTGCCCCAGAGATCTACCTGTCTCTGCCTCCTCAGTGCTGGAATCACAGGCACACTCTGTAATACCTTGCATTTCCAAGGGTGTTTGGCATCCAAACTAACTGAGCTGTCTCCCCAGTTCCAGATGTGTGTTTTTATGCCTCAGACAAAGTCAAAGAACAAAACAGTTTTTTAGCTCTATGAGGCCCCAGGAAAATATTTTATTAAAACTGCCATCAAATCCCTGTGGAGTGTGTGATTTATTGGCAAAGACAGAATAAATTACATGTTTATTTATTGTCCAATCAGTGTTTTTGAGATTGTTCAGAGGGACCACACTCTGTATCTCCCTGTTTGGGTCCCAGATCTGTCCCTCCATGTTTCTTATTGTTAGACCTAGATTATTTTAAGTTCCCTACTGTGAGAAAAAGGTGGCCATGCTCTGCCTACTTGCAATGGCATGGCTTTGGGAACTGGTACTAAAGCCCCATCAACATTTTCCATGTCCCCCCATTTTCCTGCTGATGATTGTTTAACTCTGACCACACCGCCCCTCACGACGTCAAGTCACCCACTATGCTTCTCACAAGCCCTGATCTCATTGCCTGGCCCCAGGTTGTCATTATGTTTTGCTATTGATAGCCATGTGCACAAGGCTTGCCCAAATTTGAGTAGCAATTTTCTTTCTTGTCATGTTAAACTTACCACCTGAAATTTTCTAGCCCAAACATAACACAGTCCAGCTCCCACAGGGACTTCTCTTGAACTATCAGGCTACACTTACCATATCCCTACAATGGGCTGGCTCTCAATGACACCTGCACCTCTGCCCTCACCAGAAGGCTGGTGCACTCATGCAAAGGGTGTCTGTGTCCCCTGTGGCTCATCTCAGAAGTGCTAGGGAGCCTGATGTCACCCTGTCCATCAGAAGCAGGAAAGTGCATCAGTTAGAAAGGTGCTTAGCCATGGGACCCAAAGCCCTCTCAGGAAGTGGGAGTGGCCATCCTTGCTGAGGCTGCGACTCAGCCTGACAAAGAAGAGGTGAATACACCATCCATTAATGACAGTGGGAAGTACATGGCATAAAAACAGCCAAGCAGGATGCTTGCCCAATACCCCTCATCACCTTTGGGTGCCACAGACCTGAGGCACATCACTAATACTTGATGGAAACCCACACCCGGACACACAGGCCCACAAAACTAGTCATGTCCCACTGGATGTGGTGCACAGGCCTTTAATCCCAGCACTCCAGAGGCAGAGGAGGAGGGTCATTGTGAGTTTGAGGCCCGCCTGGAACTACAGAGTGAATTCCAGGTCAGGCTGGGCTAGAGTGAAACCCTACCTTGACAAAAATAAATAAATAAAAACAGTCATGCCCAAGGCCCTTGGTAGACTGTGGGAAGTTCATAACCCTGAACTTCTCCTCTGTCCAGCGACAGAGTAAGAGTCTATGAGAGTCAGCACACCAGCTCAGGCCTGGCCATGCCCTCCAGGGAATAAGGTATGCTGGATCAGAACTGCCACCCACTCAGTGTGCCACCCACCTGGATCCAGGGGACCAGGATAGCCCTTTTGAGCATGAGCCCTGGGATGTCCTTGGTGGTCTCGTGTATCTCATGAGAAAGTGTCTGTGAGCCCCATGGAGGGGAAAAGTATGAACAGTGTTCCATGACAGCCCCTGTGTGCCCTGCAGAGACAGATCTTCCAGCACTGGTGTGTCTCAGCTGTTGGAGGGAACCTTAAAGAATTTTGGGGGCTGGGGAGATGGCAGTCAGTAAAGTGCTTGTCTTGTAAGCAAGGGGACCTTTGTTTGATTTCCAGAACCCAGATTTAGAAACAAAGCTGGATGTGGAAGCATGTATTTGTAATCCCAGCACTGGGGAGGCAGGGACAGGTGGAACCCTAGGACTAAATGGCTTACTTGGCAACTCAGGCTAACGAGAGCCCCTGTGCCACAAAGAAAAGATAATATTTTTTTTTGAGGTACAACATCAGAGGCTGCTCTCTGGGCTCCACTTGCACATGTATATACATGCATGTGCACTGGCACACTCACGGGCACCCACACATACACAGAAAGGGAATTTCAAGAAGCATGCTTCTGCCCCTGCAGGATCCACTTTGGGCTCCTAGTTCCCTGTCTGGACAGCCCTAGCTGGTCCTATGAGTCCAGGAAAGGACTTTCTTGCTCTAGGAAAGGCTGTAGTTGGTCAGATCAGGCCTGATGTGAGTGGTGATGGTTGGCTCCCTCAGGGATGCCATGAGCTGCAGAGAATAACTTAAACTGGTGTTTGTCCCTGGGCCTTGCCATCCTGGGCCAGGGCAGGGCTTCTGAATGGTTGTAGTTTAAATGTGAAATGCCCCTCTATAATCCCATGTATTTGAACACATGCCTAGCTTGCATGAAAAATACCAGCTGGTGGTACTGCTTGGGAAGGTTGTGAAATCTTCAGAAAAGTAGAGGCTTGCTGGAGGAAGTGTGTCACTGAGAGTGTTCATTCTTTTACCTGATCGTGAATGCAATGTGACCAACTATCACCCTTCCCCGCCATGATGGATTGTATCCCCTAGAACTGTAAGCTGAAATAAACTTTTCCTTCCTTAAGGTTTTTCTCAAGTATTTGGTCACAACAACAAGAAAAGTAAAGGAGAGGTACACTGAGCAGGTACATTGGCAGTGTTCCCCAGTGTATCCCAGGCCAGTTATATCAGACTGAGACCTTCTAGGATGAGGGTAAACCAAGAGAGGCAGGAGAAACGTGAAGGTCTTAGGGTCAGCAGCCTGGATCCAAATCCTATTTCCTCCTCTTCCAAACTGCGTGACCTCAAACGAGTTAATTAACTTCCTTGAGATTCAATTTCCTTGCCTATAATCAGGATACTTAAGCATCATAGGCCTGTCATGAGTGCAGCCATGGAAACCTTGGACTTGGAGGCCAAGTAGCGTGCTTCTGTTTCCTTACTACTGTGTGACCTGGGGCAAGGTACCTGACCTTTCAAACCTTTGCTTATACAGTTTTTAAAGTAGTCAGGTAGCGTTCCCCAGGGATGTGAAGACAGGAAAGAAGCAAGGATTTGAAGTACCCAACACAGTGCCTAGAACATTATAAGGAATTAAAAACATACTTATGTTGAGATAGGGTCTCATGGAGCCCAGGCTGGTCTCAAATTCACTATGTAGGATGACCTTGAACTCCTGATCTTTCTGCTTCTACCTCCCAAGTCCTAGGATTGCAAGGATGATCACTATGTTCTGTTCCTGTGTCTCAGTGCTTCATGCCTGCTAGGCAAACACTACTCACTGAGCCACATCTCCAGCCCTAAAAATTTTTTAAATGAGGATTGTTCGCTTGCCTGGGAAAAAGTTGGATTTCCAAATCCCCATGCAGCTTGCAGCTGTCTCCACTTTGACTTGCCATCGTCTCCCTGCCCTGCCAGCACACTCATCAATCCTTCTCTCCCCTAACTGCTCCAGTCATATTAATCTTCCCTGTTCCTTCTTATCGCTGAGCCTTTGCTCCTGTCAGGTGCGACTGAAGGGTCCCCCTCCTCCCTGCCAAACTAGGATGAGCATGCTTTTCACTCCTTTGTCAAATGAGAATGTTCTCTACTGAAAGATACCAGAAAGGAAGCCGGGGACGAAGCAGAAGACTCTATTTACATATTCATATCCACGCCATAGGAAGAGTGCTTAGAAATTAGTGAAGAACAATAACTCAATTTAGAATCGATAGGAAATGAATACGCAAGGCACTTCGCAAGTGGAGAAGAGGGGCTGGTCAATAAACCTATGAAAGGGGCTTGGCAGAGCTCATCATCACAGCCAGACAAAGGGATGCCATTTTTCACAAACTTATTGGCAAAATAATGATGACAATACACAGTGGGTTAGGGGAGGGGAGAATGACATAGCTTATATGCTGTTAATGGGACTGTCAGTCAGGACAGCCTCTCAGGATGGTGCTCTGCCAATATTTACCAACATTTTGTGTGTGTGTGTGTGTGTGTGTGTGTGTGTGTGTGTGTGTGTATGGATGACAGTATATGTATATGGATGTGGATTGTATATGTATATACGTATTTGCAATACTGGGAATTGAACCCAGGGCATTGCACATGCTAGGCAAACACTGAGCTACATCTCCAGTGTCCTTGGTTTACTTATTTACTTATATGTTTGAGTGTCTGTGTATATGTGTGTGTGCTCATGTGTGTGTGTGTGTGCATGCTCCTGTGCATGTGTGCATGCTCCTGTGTGTGTGCATGCTCTTGTGTATGTGTGCATGCTCCTGTGTGCATGCTCCTGTGTGCATGCTCCTGTGTGCATGCGCCTGTGTGCATGCTCCTGTGTGTGTGCTCCTGTGTGTGCATGCTCCTGTGAATTTGTGCATGCTCCTGTGTGTGTACATGCTCCTGTGTGTGCATACTCCTGTGTGAGTGTGCATGCTCCTGTGTGTGTGCATGCTCCTGTGTGCATGGTCTTGTGTGTGCATGCTCCTGTGTGTGTGTGTGTGTGTGTGTGTGTGTATGCTCCTGTGCATGTGTGCATATAGAAGCCAGAGGACAACTTTGGTTGACATTCTTCAGGCATCATCCACCTTTGTTTAAAATGTTTGTTTTGGTTTTGGTTTTTTGAAATAGAACCTCTCACTGGCTTGAAATTCACCAAGTAGACTAGACTGCTGGCCAGTGAGCCCAGGGATCCTCATCTCTCCATCTCCACAGCACTGGGATTACAAGCATACATCTCCATGCTTGGTTTAACATGTGTTTTAACATGGGGTTGAACTCAGGCCCTCATGTTTGCAAAGCAAGTGCTTTACCCACTGAGCTATCACCCCAGCCTCTATTTGTGTTGGTTCATTTAAACAAGGTATCACTAGATAGCTCAGGCTGGTGTGGAATTTTGATCCTTCCAGCCACAGCCTCTGAGTGCTGGGATTTTTAGGTGTGTACCCTCTTGAGAGCACAATACCATCCTCAACAGCTACTTTACAGTTGTAATGCACACAACCTCTGTTCATTCAGCAAGTCTGTGGGCCCCACACTGACTTTGGTGGTGTGAGTACATTGACACAGCCATTCCTGTATCCATTTTCTGTTGTTGCTGTAACAAACTGTCACACAACTGAATGGCTTAAAGGGATAAAAATCTCTGAGGTGGGAAGTGTTTTAAGGATGTTCCCTGAGGGGAGAGACTGAGCTCCGTCTGCAGGCTGTCAGGAATAACCCTTTCCCCTGCTTTCTGAGTTTCTAGATTACTTGTGCCCCTCAAATTGGGAATCTTCCTGATTCCTCTGACTTTGATCCTTCTTTCTTCCTTTTCCTAGGGCCGTGTGATTACACTGGGACACCCCAATAATCCAGTATCCTCTTCTCATGTTGAGGTCTCTATTCTAACCATATGAACAGAATGCCTTTTGCAATAGAAAGTCACACATGTATAGGTTTGGGACATCTTTGGGTTCATGGTTCCATGTAGCACACCTCCTCATGGAGTTAGTATTCTAGTGATTTAGACATACAGAGATGCCCATACAGCATCATTTGTAGCAGCAGAGAATTTGAAGTTTAACTGTTCTCTACTGATGGCCTACACTGGCCATGATACAAACATTCATGAGATGCCAGGCCTCTGAAGAGCTGAGCTAGAGAGAAGAACATACAGTCAGTCAGGAGCCTCTGTCTCTAAGCACTCTGATAAATGGCCAAGCGGTGCTCAAAGCAACATGGGTTCAGAGATTTTTTTTGTATATGTGGGGAGCTTGGGCACATGTAATGTGAATATGTGTGGAAACCTGAAGACAACCTTGGGTGTCAGTCATTCCTTGGGAATGCTGTCTATCTTTTCTTTTTAAGATAGCGTCTCTTATTGTCCTGAAGCCTACCAGTTTGGGTACATTGGCTGGCCAGCAAGCCTCAGAGATCTTCCTCTCTCTTCCTCACCAGTGCTTGGATGACGGGTGGATGCCACCATACCTGGCATTTTTACACAGGTTCTGGGGATTGAATTCAGGTCCTCCAGATTTCAAGGCAAGTTTAATTTATCAGCTCTGCAATCTCCCAAGCTCCAAAAGTGCTTAATATTTGTTGTTCTGGTATGTGTGTGTACTTATGTGTGTTCATGTGAGTGTCATGTGTTTACAGATGCACATGCCTGTGTGTGCAGGTGCATGTGGAGGCCAAAGGACAACCTTGGGTATCCTATCATATCTCAGGCTCTCCATCCTCCTTTACTTTTTGAGACAGAGGTTTTCACTGACCTGGAGCTTATCAGATGGACTAGACTGGCTGGCCATCATGACCTAAGGACCTTCCTGTCTCCACCTCCCCAGTGCTGGGATTGCAAGCACACATCACCATGCTCAACATTCACAGGGGTACTGAGAATAGAACTCAGGTCCTTATGCTGTGAGGTAAGCAGTTTACTGAGTGAACTATCTCCCCAGTCCTTCTAGAGTGTCTTCCTTTTGCTTTTTCGAGGTAGGGTCTTGCTCTAGACCAGGCTGACCTGGAATTCATTGTGTAGTCTCAGGCTGACTTTGAATTCACAGCAATCCTTCTACCTCTGCCTCCAAGTGCTAAGATTAAACACTCAGCCTTTCTAGCATTTTATATGCATAGAATATATGTGGAAGAATACACAGAAACTGTTCATGGAGTCTGAGAATGGGAATGAGGAGTTTCAGCAGGGCAAGGCCAAGTTCTTGCAATATAGCCCATCTTATTGCTTTCATTTTCACCCTGTGTGAGGATCACTTTTTCAATATAACATTTGGCCTTCTGAGCCTTTACTGTAACCTCACCATGTCCCAAAGACCCTGTCCCGATTCCCCTCTCACCAGCTCTCCCCTTCCAGGCCTGAAGCAGCAGGTATCTCACTCTGACCAAGTGGGCCAGGAAGCCAGGGAGCTCTTAATCCTTGAGTCATCAAAGCACAGAAACAGGGTCTGAAGGTATGTGTGGGGGCCCAGAAAGGATCCAGACATTCATTCATATATTCACCAAGCCCCATCAGGTAGCCATAATGAACAGGATCTGGAGAGACAGCTTGGACTCTCAGGGGAGTGTCCTTGGGGAACAGTATGAACAAGCAAGCAGTGGATCCTGCAGGCTACAGAATCAAGGAGCCCAGCAAGAGTTACTCACTAGTGCAATAGTGGCATATAAATTATGGAGGTAACCAACGTCTCTCTGGTTGAGGCCTACTCAGTTGGAAGAGACTCATGTCTTGTGCTGAAATTTTAGGCAATCATTCTTTTCAGTCCATACTTCTTAAATTCTCCTGTCTCACTTTAGACCCTCAAGCACTTGTCAAGTGTCTGCTCCCTGCCTGGTGCTGAGCTGTGTCAGAGGATCTATACAGTCTAATTTGAGTGCGGGAAAGCAGCAAGATCTTACTGGGAACAGGTAGAGGGTGGCTGATGTGAGAGAGAATAGAGGTCTGGATTGAAACAGTGATTGCTGGGAAGAAGGAAATGGTCTGAAGACGATTAGATGACAGAGTTGGAAGTAGTGTGTGGTCCGTGGACTACTTGGGGGGGTCATTGTACACTAACATTCCAGTTCATCCACAGAGCTGGGTGGGCAGAGTCTTGAGATAGTGGTAGGCTGACAGGCATAGCCACCTGGGAGAATGTTGCAGTGAACAGATCTTTCTTACTGTATAGATAAAGGTTGTTTATATATAGGAAAAGGCAGAGGTAGGGGCATAGGCAGCAAGGGGATTGGTAGGGGCAGGGTAGTCTGTGGACATCTCATGAGTGGATTGTCAGGGTCCAGTAACCTGTGGATACCTAGTTTGCATAGATAAGTTGAGGGGTCTTTCTAGACCTGAATTGGGTGGTTGTAGAGGAACTGCAACCTTTAGACTTTTATTGTCCAGGTTTGCTATTACAGCTGGTGTGAGCTTAGGCTTAGAATTGTCTGTTTATCTCAGGGCCTGCCCAGAGGGTTGGAGTTTTAGGATTAAGAAGGAGACTTCAGGAAACACCTG
>PVHP010039904.1:0-16125 GCA_004024765.1 Zapus hudsonius | reverse complement strand
CCCACTCTCTCTCTCTCTCTCTCTCTCTCTCTCTCTCTCTCTCTCTCTCTCTCTCTCTCTCCTCTCCCCTCTCTCAAGTTAATAAATAAAAAAATTACAAATTAAAACACAAAAATATTATAGTGTCCATTCTTTATATACATTTCCAATTTCTTATTAATTGTGAATTTTACAGCGTGAACTTGGTGCATGTTGGTCATGTTCTCTGAGGGTTACATTCTCATATCGCCACTCCCCCACACTTACTCCACCAAGGGCCCACCTCAGCCTTTCAAAATCACCGTAATTGATATAACTTTCAAATTTACTGATGATGAAAGCGAGGAGGAAAAAAATAATCCAACTACACATGCAATTCTGTTAGAAGAAATCGAGTAGCTTCTTTTGCAGAAAAAAATGCTAGGATGTTTTAAAAATAGTTAAAGAATGTTCCTAGCTTTCATTTTTCTTACACTTAGTCTATGTGCAACTGCAAATCAGCAACATGATATCTGATTTCCAAAGTATTTTGAAGTATGAAATCAAAATATTCCTGTTTGGATGTTATTTCTGGAATAAAACAATTAAACTGTGAGGGACCTGGAAAGGTGACGGAGGGGAGAGGATGTGCATTTGCACAGAACCTTTGGTTCTTGTCTGCCAAATTATTTCTGTATTATGTAGAAAAAATATCAGAAATTATTCAGCAGATAATGCATTTTTTAGCTCGTGGAAATCTTAGAGATAATAGACTTTAATTTCATTACATTTTTCAGAGGAATTATTAGCTAGAAGCTTTGTAAATGTCTAAAGGTTATAAAACTAGTTAGTGCAGGAATTCTGACTATAATCAAGCCTTCTGAGAGGTAGTCGGCTTTATTTTTTTTAATTTTTAAAAAAAATTTATTCAAAGCATTAAGCTAGCATTTTGTCATTTCTCAAGTTCATGAGATGACATCAGTGAATTTGGTCTCAGATATGTGCAAAGTGTCCATTCAAAACTACTGAACTCAACTATTCAGACTCCATGATCAAGATATAAGCCAAATTCTTACAATGTGTGATAATCTACCAACATTCAACAAACATCTGTATGATAGCATGAGTTCAGAGCTGCCATTGGAAGGTTCTTGGTCTTAGGGAACTTATTTGGTGTTTATATTTAAAACAGTTGCCATGAATCTTCTGGGTTTTTTTTTTTTTCTTTCCTTATAAAAAAATCAACAACAAAGAAAATATGTGATCCTAAAGCCTTAAGATGGATGTAAGAGTCAGGGCCCCAACATTTGTATTGTATCTCTGATGTAAATAAATAGAGTCCAACGTGGTGGCCCATGCCTTTAATCCCAGCACTCAGGAGGCAGAGGTAGGAGGATTGCAGTGAGTTCAAGGCCACCCTGAGCCTACATAGTTAATTTCAGATCAGTCTGGACTAGAGCAATACCCTACCTCGAAAAAAAACAAAACAAAAAGAAAGAAAGAAGGAAGGAAGGAAGGAAGAAAAATAAAGAAAGAAAGAAAGAAAGAAAGAAAGAAGAAAGAAAGAAAGAAAGAAAGAAAGAAAGAAAGAAAGAAAGAAAGAAAGAAGGAAGAAATAGCTACTGTCAGGCAAAATGTGTTGAAATCAAAGGGGAGAAAGGAGAAAGCTCTGCATATGGAGATTATGACTTCCCTATTTGCCTGGGGTAGTTTCCTTCATTAAATGACAATCAAAGTCTGCACTATTTTGAAAAAAAGACCAAGTGAATGACAAAAGAGTAGCTTTGTGAATGCATCCAAGAAGGTGTCTTTCTTACTCCAATATGAATAGACAAAGTTGAAGCAATAAAGCTCTTCTGAAGAGGAGAACATTGAGACTTCCATGAAGAAAAAGCACTTGTCTATTCTACTTCTCATCTCTGACATTAAATATGGCAAAAATACTTATGGTAACCTATTTCATATGATTCCTGTAAGAATCAAATGTGATAATAGTTAGGAACGTTGTTGGCAACGTTTAAAGACTGAATTAATTTGAGTTATCATCATTTCTTTTAGAATTTTTATTAGACATATGTTAAATGAATGGTCACAAAAGAGCTCTAAAGTATATGAAAATGTCTGGGAATATCAAAGAAGGATGAAATGATGGGATTTGTGCTGGGTTTGAAGAAGCTACAGATTAAATTTTTAGGTCCAATTTGTTTTTGATTTTTGCTACTATATTATGCCTCTTGGGAAACTTGAATTTCAAAAATCACTATAATTTTGACCTAAAATACATTTTAGAAACTGTTCTTAAAATACACAAACACTTGTGCTAGTTAGTTCCCTGTTTTAAATATTACTGTACTTGTTGGAGAGAACAAATGAATCATCAAAATGATAATTTTTAAGTTGACCAACATATGCTTCTGAAATCACATCATCTGGAAGTTGTAGATTGAGCATATTATCAAGGTTAAAGTTTATTTGAATTCTTCATTTTCAAACAGTGTATGACTAAATATATTTATGGAAAACTATTTAAATAAAATATGTTATCATAAAAGTAGACCAGTTTCCTAACATCTGGGAAATATATATATATATATATATATATATATATATATATATATATATATATATATATATATATATATATATATATATATATATATATATATATATATATATATATATATTAATTCTGATATTTCTAAATATTCTTTCAATTTTATAACTACAGTGGTTTTAATTTTAAAAAAGAATGAAAACATAGCATCATTTGGATAGCAGGATTGATCTCAGCATTTCCTAGATACTGCTGGTTTATCCAGACTACCTGGCAAAAAGCTAGTATTTAATGTCTTGTCACTGTCAGGTTTATCATTACTGAAGCCACTCATCTCTAGACAAGGTCTAGACGGAGCAAATAGCCTCTCTGAGAAAGGGCTCACTCTTTAAACGGTGACCCACTGACTGGGAACTCAGAAGGATAGAGAGGCGCATGCGTTCATTGCATGACCAACCACACACTCCAGAACCCTGAAACTATGCACTTTTCATGTGTAAGTGCTGGGTTAAAGCCCAAGGCGAACTTCTCAGAAGAGATTAGCGGTGATAGTTCCTGTTTGCTAATAATGCTCGGTGTGCGTGCATCAATTTCGATTTAAGGAGCCTCTTTTCTACTGGAAGAGTCCACTGCCAGTCTATAATTGGATAATGTGCTTCCTGCTCAACAGCAGGGACTTTTTCTCCCTCTCCTGAACTGTATTGATCTTTTCCTCACCTTCAGCTCTCACCCTCCACCAGGTGAGGGAGCACCAGCCCTCTGCCCATGGGTGGGAGGCTGCAGCAGCCTGTGCTGGGGACCACTCCTGGGCCTGTGCTCTGAGCAGGAACATCCGTCCTATTTATACACAATAAGTGACACACTCAACCTTTTATTTTTTTTTGTTTGTTTTTTGACCAAGAAGGTTCAACAGAGAAAGGATTATTAATGAGACACTTCTAAGAAATTTTACCAGACATATAGCAGGCAAACAAATTCTCTTTTGAGTATGTTTGTGAGTTTCCTTATGCAAGCATGGGTATTTTGAGATGCATGTGAACGATTCTGTGCAAAGATATTTCTCTCTGTGTGTCTGTCATACACACACACACACACACCCCACACTCCCAGCAGTGCACCACCAAGCAAATGCCATATGTCCCAAGTGAGACCTACTTGAAAAACAGAAGTGATGAACATGTCACCCTGCCTTATTGTGAGAGGAGAGTCATCCGTTTCCTCCCTGGC
Organism: Zapus hudsonius; assembly: GCA_004024765.1. Classification (NCBI taxonomy): domain Eukaryota; kingdom Metazoa; phylum Chordata; class Mammalia; order Rodentia; family Dipodidae; genus Zapus; species Zapus hudsonius. The sequence continues at coordinate 12,386 of PVHP010039904.1, read as the reverse complement.
AATGAGAAGTTTCTCACCCTCAAGACATGCAAATGACTTTTTTCATCTGCTCTTTTTATGTTATTTGCATAATCTTCTCCTGCAAAAATGAGAGCTGTCAAACATTAACCATTCGGGGCCTTTCCCAGGGCATTTGATCTCCTCAGAAAACTAGCAACTTTGGGGTGTTAGGGACCAGGCAGGATGCTGAGAAGCGGGTCAGTTGGAGAACAAGTGGGTGATAGGTGGGGGTTCACCAGGTAGGTCAGGTGACTAGTTGTGTGATATTTTGGATGTTCTCTTACCTTTTCTGACTTTGGTTTCATTCCATCAGCGTTTCAGCAGGTAATAGATGACTCAGGTGTGATAGTACAATGGGAGCCTTTTTGTAAATGTGATGCTATTTGAAAAATGACGGGGGCAGGTAGCAGGTGTAGCAGGTTTTGGGGTGTGTGTGTGTGTGTGTGTGTGTGTGTGTGTGTGTGTGTGTGTGCCCGCACGCGCTATGTCTGTGCGAAAGTGCCAGAAATGCTTATTTGGCATGAATAATGCCATTTCAGAAGTTTAGAGGCTTGCCCTTTGGAGAGCTGTAGTAAACCTTTGAAGTCGTATATTCCATCCACAAAGGCTCCTGGACGGAGCAGGCTAGGGGCAAAGACAGAGCAGCTGTCTCTTATCACACTGTCTTAAACCTGCTTGGCTGCAGGCTGAAGCCTGGCTTTGCACACCAGCTCTCAGTCCCTTAATTGTCTCAGGGTCCCAGGTATCTGCCACGAATGCGTCCTGCAAGAAAGCCATGGCTGGCTCGGCGGTGGCGGTGTCTAAAGTCCTGCTAACTGACAGCCATCCTTGCAGTTCACCCATTAGTTTGGAACCAGAGCCGATTCCCCTGGGGCTTCGGGTTCCTTCTGGGATTCCCGGGAGATGCGCAGAGCCTCCTGCGCGCGGGGGGAACGCTCGCCGCGAATGAGGTCAATGGGGATCTCCTGGCTCCGGGGAGGTGACAGGCGTCCATCACGGCCCCTGCGAGCCTGCAGCAGAGCTCGGCGGACTCGCTGGCTCGCGGGGAAACTCGGTCCTCATCTCGGAGGGTTTCAGCGGGTCTTTTCTCCCCCCTCCAGAGAGCCTGGAGCTCCGCATAAAGGGCGCAGAGGCGGGCGCGCAGCATGCAGCCTCTGGCGGGGTGCTGAGTGCCAACTTCCACCTCCCGGTCGGTGATCGGTCAGGATTTGTCTCGGGAGCACCCATCAGTTCAGGTAAGTGCTCTCTACCTGGCTGGATGCTTGGCCACGCATCTCTGCACTGGAAGTTGAGACATCTGGCACCTGCACGGATGTCAGGAGGCTTCCCTGGCATGCAAGTATCCCTAGGATGAAAGCTGTCATTCGGGGAAAATGAGTTTTTCGGAGCAATTCTTATCACGTAAGATCACTGTGCCTTTCAGCCAAAGAAAATAGAAGGGAATGTGAAATGAGGACTGCTCTCTCTCTCTCTCTCTCTCTCTCTCTCTCTCTCTCTCTCTCTCTCTCTCTCTCTCTCTCTCTCTCTCTCTCTCTCTCTAAATCCGTTTAGAGGACGCTGTAGTGAGTGGGAAGGAAATTTGATTTTGCTTGAAGTGGTTCACTGATATCACAGAATAAAAATCCAGCTCGGAGAGTTTCAAAGTTTAATTGGGTGGAATGGAAATCTGCAAATGAGAGTTGAGATTGTGTGTAGCTTTCTTTCATTTATTTGAAATGCCTCTGAGCCTCCTTTTGGTTTAAGGAAGGGGGACTGAAACTCTGATAGTTTAATCATGTTAAACTAGAAATTGAAATTTGAATGCTACGTTGAAACTTTTTCAGAAAAAAAAAAGGTTCTTGTTGAGGGAGGGTAATAGTCTTTGATATAATGTATGGTGTTCTACAAGAGATGAAGTTCTTTTAGAAGATAAGTAAAGATAAAATAACTGCTTTCGGAAATATTTATTTCATATGAATACTATTTTATTTTACAATTAAGATTATGTTTCTTGAAATATTGACTGACCAGCTATGTCTGAAGTGATTTATTTTTCTCAAACTAAAGTGAAAAGATGTCAGATTTTCTTGTGTTATGTAGTTTATGGCAGTTATCCAAGTAATTTGGAGAAATTTGTTCACTATATTTCTTCTATGCCTATTTTTATTGAGTTTATTAAGAATACATAGAGTGATTATGGAAGAAACTTTTCTTCCCCAAAGTTAGCTTTCATTGTGTGAACTTTTTTCTTTTTTTTCTTTTAGTTTAAATATATAAATGTGTGTAATGGTTTTGTTCCTCACTATGGTGAATTTCTATGTAATCAATAAAAGTAAAACAATTCTAATCCTATAATTATATAGAACAACTGATTATCATTCTAAGAATATGAAGATTAAAATTCCTTATTTTGTTATTGTGTATTGTGTATTAAGCATGCATTACTTAAAATACAATTACATGTTACTATAACAGCTGAATTTTTGTAATGTTAAATTACATGTAGTATGTAGCTGCTTTCACATAAGTAAGTGCCATGGTAGCTTATGTGTTTTTTAAAGTGAACACTCACTGATATACCCTGAAATGTTGATTTCACTTTCCTCCAAAAGGTAACTCTTGGTGTGATATTCTATAAATCTGTCAGACTACTGTTGATATTAATTGGCTATGGTGAAATTCCCTGGAGAGCTTTTCAGGCTGATGCTCATGTTATTGCTTGTTAAACAAGAGGAAATATTGCAAGAATTCCATATGATGGTGGTAGTAATGGACCTGTTCATATCTGTGATTTTAGCTAATTCTTGAGGATATTTAGCTACTTCTGTTGTACTAAGACACAATCTCTTTGTTCTGGGAAAATGGTCGTTTAACAGATTAAAAGATTACTGTAGAAAGATTTCTGTTGGCCACTAATCAAAGACCACAGGGTCTTTGACTTCTTTACTTTCATTTACTGTTTTTTTAAGCAAACTTGGTATGAAGGGAGAGTCAGACATTAGTGCATTGCTGAAATTATCTCTGTATTATAGCTTAACCAATGTGCAAAATTAAACCTGATGGTGGCACCAGACCCACTGGATTCTCATTGGATGTTCTGCTTTATAAATTGTATGATGATTGCAGGGTGTATTTAGTGAATACTGAAATCTTTATCAATAAGCACAAAATAAAGTTTCTATTGGAGTGATTATTTCTAAAGTTTTATTGTTGATCTATTGTCTTTATTTGAATGATGCTAATAATTGAGTTGAAGTGTTGGGTGCAATTAAAACTGGGTTGTTACTTATTTTTTCCAATTCATTTCATTTTTCACACATACTTCTAATAGCAGACATGCAGAATTAATAGATGTGTCCATCAAGACCATGTGCCTAGTATCCATTGGCCTAAACAGAAATGAATGTAACAATGTCTTACAGCTAATGCAAGACTTTCTAGTAGACACTTGGGCTTTACCAAACACTGTGAAACAAAGTATGCTTTCTGTGACATTTGACTCGGTGACTTTAAATATAAAATTCTGTGTGGCTCATAAGGAGTCACTGAGCATATGCTAAAAATGAGACATATAGAGATAATAGTCAACAGAAATCATAGGTAAGCTATAGTTGTCAGGTTGGTAAGAAGTAAAAAATTGCCTTAGACAAATAAGAGTTGGAATTTCAGATTTTCGCACTGGCTGAGGACCATAAAAGCAGAGGGGAACATTAAGGAAAATCCTGGTTCTGTCCTATTTGGATGATGGGTAGGCTGCACACTCTACACAGTGCCTAGATAATTTCCTCTTTTTATTTTATTTATTTTTGCAGTTAGTTCAGTTAAAAGTTCAAATGGAGCAAATCTCTTTTCCACATAAATAAAAATATTCCTGTTAATTTAGCATTTCATAAACACAAAACCTGGTAGTCCATATGTGGGACAATACCTGAAAGTACATACTCTACTCTCACCTCAAATGCTTCAGAACACTTGCTTACTTTGTCTCTTTGAACAGTTCATTGAAGGCAACTGAGCTTTGTTTTATGTTTTCTCAGATGGAACTAATCATATTGCCTCTTCCATAGTATTGTTGAGAGACATGATGTAGACAATTGGTCTAACTTAAACTTTCAGGTGCTCTGAAAGTAATAGCTAGTGTTGTACGCAAGAAACCTTGCTATGTGCCCCTTGCCTGACTCATCAAGTGGAACCAATTGGGGAGAATCTGTTCTCTGGCCAATGATAAGTACTTGAATCTTGACAGTCTCCTGGATGGGATTCTGATATGTGATTCATATCAGCACCCTTGCATTTTTGGAAAATACAATTCCTTTCACTAGATTTACAGTGTTGAATGGCTGTTTCTAGCATATAATTTAGGAGCCAATGTGGAGAAAGATTCCTGTACTGGAGACAGAGTGCAAGTGACAATCTAATGCTTCACTTGGATTCTCTGTTTAAAACATTAGCCAGTGTTCTTTATACAATCAGAACTGATAGAATGAACTGCAGTGAAAGGGGGATTTTTTAGAATATTGATAAAATGACATAAAGTCTTCGAATATATCATCTTTTGACCACTGTTATTCATCAACTGACTTGATTTACAGGAAGAGAAAATTTTCCCATGCTCTGATTCTCTACCAAGAACATTATTGGGACTCTCCCCCAGCACTCATGTGTGTCTTGTTCACACCTGCTTACATGCTGCAAAGCTAGAGTTAAATAGTTGAGCACAGCTAGGTTGTCAAGCCTGAAAATCTGATTTCTTTAGAGGAGAAACATTCATCTCAAATGATGTGTTTTGTCTATATAATGACTATTTTGTAGAAACGTTTGAATGGATTAAAATAATTCTCATTCGTTTTCACAGAGATTTATCTTTCACATTAGGATAGGAGAGTTAAGTATTCATATTAAATTTGGACAGAAATACCACTTACTGGAACTTACCTACTTATCTTTCTATGCAAAAGATTTCCATTCTATACTTTGTATGCTTACTCAATACTAAACCTTCCTACAGTACAAACCATGGTTTTCCTCACTTCAAGCCACACATTTTCTGTCTGTCCAGTAAGTGTTGTAGCCTGTAACTTTCTGCCTGACATTATTGGACAACAGGTTTATCAAGAAGCTCATCTCATCGTCCAAAGGTGATGAAAAATTTAGAGCCTGGCAAAACTTGAAGCTAATTTTTTTCAAATTAATTATTGATTCTCACCTATGCACTTTAATCATAAAATAAGTGCATGTCTTAGAAATAAAGATATTTCAGCATCCCTAACATAATTCTTTGCAATGAAAAGTGGGCAGAGGCTTCACTACATCCCCCTGTGCTCTTAGGACAGGTAGAAAGTTTAAGCTTTCTACATATGAGTTATGAAACTTTCTGAAAATCCCACCTTCTAAGGCAACATCTCCATTTTCTTCCTTTGAGGAATATCTTTTTCAATTTAACTTTCTTTACTGCAGATAAATAGCAAGTATTTTTATTTTCAGTCTCCAGTTAACCCTACCTTCCTTTCTCTAACAACTGCCACATTGAAAATCTTTAAAACACAAAGTTAGATGATTTATGACTGCATAGTTTTTAAACTTATAACCTAGTCCATCCAATCCTGTATTTCCTCTTCCTGCTGTTTTCTTTTGTAATAACTATCAGCTTCGTTACATAAAGGCTTCTTTCCCTTGGTTGTTACTTGTGTCCCACAGTCTACATTAGAGAATGCGATGAAAGGTTTGTGATTTATTTTTTTTTCTTTTATTCATAATTGAAAACCAGTACCTAAAGATTACTTACAATGTAATGGAGCAGAGAATGAATGGATATTTCAAATAAATAGGTCAATTATGTGGTTTTTATTTTTGCTTTGAGACAAGTGCTCACTCATGCTATAGATGTTTTTATTTGCACAATATTTAGGGTCGTTTCTCATTAAAATTCATACTATTAGTTTTATTACTCAGTAATTACTTTGTCCTTCCTAAGTGCCATGAACTGTGTTAAATGCTAGGCATTCAAAGCAAGATCTGTTTGTCACACACATACCATGGTTCTCTTGGTATTGGGGAAAGAAAAGAAAGGAGGGTTACAATGCATTGTTATATTATAATGAAAGATAGACACAGGGTGTTAACTCACATGGTAATTCCCAAGTTACCTGCAAGCAGGCAAGGGATGCTTTTCAAGAAGATAGGTTTGCTAAAACATTGCTGGAATTACATGGGAGGGAACATTAGCTTCTGGCAAAAGCCACATTATGTGCAAAACCACCAAGCTATGATTTGAAAGCTGCAGAGAGCCTCCAGCAGCACATTAGTTTGGAGAAGCAGAGGAGTGTATATGAAACAGGAGAAGTGTATATATGCCACTGGAAGGAATCTATAGTTTAACCCAAAGACAACGGGAACTCCTTCGGAATTTTAAAAATGATTATATTTTCAATCTTCATCACTTTAAATTATATATATATATATAATGCATAGACATGTATGCATATATATGTGCATTTGCATATGTATGCATGCATACATATATACATGTTGGTTGGGGTGGTGAGTTAGCGGCCTGCACTTGGATAGGTGAGTATGGAAAACCTGAGAATACCTCATTTGGGGAGCCAGAGTGATGGGAAATACGTGATTCTAGCCGTGGTCTGTGGGGATGGGTACAAGGAAGTTTGTCTGATACCCATTGCCAGTCATGCTGAGATGGGAATGCTGGTTCCTGTGGCTGGCCCATGGGGGTTTGGGAGTCAGGGTTGATGGAGCTGGGAAACACCTACCGAATTATCAGGGTTTCACCCACTCAGACATCCTTAATCCTTTGTTCTCCATGCCCTCACTAGCAGTACCAACAAGCAGTGCCCAACACATACACAAACACTTAGAGTCAAATACTGAATACTTTGGCAAGGAGAGATTGCATAGATGATAGTAGAATCATAAGGTCATTTCACCAAGTGTGTCTAGTTGTGTTTCTAGGCCTGCAAGTCATCTTAATTAGCAGAAGTTCCCTTTCTGATGGTCACACAGTGACAACTTTATTGCCTAATGCCTCCTTTCTAAGGCTGTACCCCATCATTAAGCAACACCGAACTATAAAGTGCATAATGTGATGACATTAGCTGTTTATAAGTTGGGTTGGAATAAAATTAAACACAAAACAAACAAAAAGATCAAAAGGTAAAATACATTTTTAATGGAGGCTGAAGAAAGAGGAAGGGAGATATAAGACACTGAACCACACAGTAGATGGATAAACATGGATTTAGCCAATACATGTCTCTCTGTGACTTTCAGGGACTCTGGCTTTCATGATTTGATGAATAGCTTGTTTCAGTTTTGGAGTTCAGGAATGGTGACAGACTGGAGAGCCACATGGAGATGTGTTCACATCCTCTGACTCCTGGGTGTCTTCTGACTATAAAGCTTGTGTTTTGCCTCCTTCCTTGCAAATGATCATTTCAAAGTGAACAATACAGACAGCATCACTGGCTTTCTTAGCATGTTGGCTCTAGAGCCTTTGTTTGTAGAGGAATGTTAGGTATTAACTCAGGCAAATTCGAAAGGTTTATTCATTTATTTGTTTGCAAGCAGAGAGAGATAGAGAGAGGAGAGATAGAGAGAATGGGTGCAATAGGGCATCTAGTCACTGCAAATGAACTTAAGCTGCATGTGCCACTTTGTGCATCTGGCTCTGTGTGGGCATGAGGGATTCAAACCTGGGTCCTTAGGCTATGTGTGCAAGCTCCCTAGCCAGTGAGCCATCTCTCCAACCTTAATTCTAAAGATCCTTCTGGGCAGTTCTTTGTTGTGCTTGTTGTTAATTTCAGCTTTGCTTTGAATGTCACCCCCCATGTCATTTCCTTTTTATTTGGCACCTCATCTTTATCAAGAACTTCCTGTTGGTGGTTTCTCCAGTAGAACCTTGAGCTCTGTGAAGCAAAAAGCCTTGTTTGTTTCTCTACCTGTAGTCTCAAGGCCAAGGTTACAATCACAGCTAACATGTGGTTAATAAAAGAAGGAAATAAAATAAAAGAAAGAAAGAAAGCCTGAAGGAAGAGTGGAAGACAGGAAAACAGAAAGAAGGTGGGATCAAGTGCAAATTTGTCTATTTCTTTCTACTCTCTTTACCATGACAGTAAATACCTATTATAGCAAAATGAGTGTGAGCTCACTGCCCCCTCCCCTATATTCATTGTTACATTCTGCAGGCCACAGATGGACAGTCACATAGCATGCAGTGAGAAACTACCAGAGCTTTGAAGTTCAGTGAGACAAAAGAAGTAATTGCTTTAACTGTGACAAGGAAGTTAAGAAAAGTTGAGGCTGTAGAATACCTGGGGAGGATTATCTGGACTTCCCTGGAGCCCATTGAAATGTGTGATTTGCTAGGTGCTTGTAACTTACATGCCTAAATGTCAGGTACACATCTCTGTATCCTACTATAAAAATCTCTTTGTAACTGGGGTTTCAGAGCCAATGCTTCATTTATGCTTGGACCACCCAGGCCCGGGTGTAAAATTAAACTCCCCTCTCCTCTTGCTGTGAAGGCTCTGTCTGTTTGTAACTGGATATTTCTACAACATAACCACAATACTATACTCTATCCAGCATGTCAAGTTAGAAATTCAGTTTGCACTTTGCCCTGCCACGTCCCATATCTGTACATCTAATAAGTGTCTGGTCCTTTTAATCCTGCCTTCCAAATCCCTCTCACATGAGTTTTCACAGTCACCTCTCCCTATGTCCTGTCACCTTAATCTGTCACTTCCTACCACATGCCTCTTCTTCACAAAAGAATATTCCATTCAGCCTGAAAACTCACTCTCTCTCTCTGTATTTTAAAGCTTCTCTTGTTCCTCATCTCTCTTAAGATATAATGAAGAGCTTCAGATGACACCCATTACTGTGCTTGGTCTGACTTCTGACTGTGTGTCCTTCCTTCCTTTCTTCTCTTAATAACCTGTGTTCATCTGACCCAGCCTCAGTTAATATCTTTTTTTGTTGATGTTGATTATTTCTGAGGCATCATCTTTTCTGTCAAATAAAGTTGACCTTTTGCCTGTCTGAGGACCCCCGATGCTCAAAACTAGTTGAAATGTGTATTCTGTAAGATTCCATAAAGGACTCTATGGTGCTTTTCACTCAGTGGAAGACCCACTGTGTTGTTTAATACTGCTAAACTCCAAAAACAAAGACTACAGGCTCTGTACATTTCTTGTTCACTAAGATCTTTAATTAAAAAGAAAATTCATGTGAGTTTCTTCTCTGAAACAAACTCATGTATTCACAAGCCACAGTTGGTTTCTTCCATTTCAATAGTTTAACTCCTGATATTCGGTGAAAAAAATAAACATGATGTTAATCTACCATGTCAAACAATATATGTCAAAAGAAATCAAAAGTATGATAATAATTAGACTAATTCAAAACATCTTTCACAGTTTTAAGTATTGAAGTCTGTTTAATGTATTTCAAGCATCATATCTACCTCTTGGACTATGTAGATAAGGCGTCTTTTCATGAGCATTAGAAAGTCATGCGTAGTTGGTAAAGGTCACCTGTTTTTAATTGGTGGCTTTCTGTGTAACAACAGGATGACATTTCTTACTGATTTGTAATCCATGAACATGCATCTCTTTACTCACAAGACCATCATTTCCAAAAGTTCTTTTTGTGGCTTCTTACTTAATAAGCGGATGATACTTAGTACAGGAAAACTACGCTGATTCTTTTTTCCTATGCCTTTTGATCTTTAGAAAAATATAATTAGTGGAGCAAACAGCAGAATTATGCTGTTTGCTTGTGAATTACTAGACTAAAAGCACAGTGTGAACAGACACGTGCTGGCCCCTCATGTTTGGAGAATGATTACATTGTTATATTTTGTGTGACTGTAATTAAAGTGTATTTTATTACTTGTCCTTTATACGGGGTGAGTTGAAATGCTCTAAAAAATCAATACAGAGTAAACAACAGCATTAATTCTGGAAAGTATTTCTCTCACAGATATTTAGAAGCAATCTTCCCTGGAACCATAATCCTCAAAAGGAAATTGCAGCCCTTGCAGAAACACAGTTTGGGTCATGCCTCTCTAGGCCTCTGGATTTTTCTAAAAGCCTTCACCAGGAGGCACATATGACATTTTAAATAGATTGTCAGGAAAAGACGTGATTTTTAATGCATATCCACCAAATACAATGTGTTTTTTTTTTTATCAGTACCCCTGAAGGCAAACATCTGAAAAGCAGAGAGAAACATAATGCAAAGATAAATGTTGTGACTGGTGTCTTAGGAGGAACATAATATAAACATAACAGAGAAATAGCTCATGACAAAAAATAGTGAACCAGTTTAATATCTCAGGGTTCTTTCTAAATCTACTCAGAAGTATAATTAGACATCCGGAAATTGCTCCTTCTGGAATGCTGAGCCACTTTGATTTTTTTTAAAACATTCTAAGGAAGAAAGCTGGTTACAATGTGCTATGAACAGCAAGCACAGGAAGAGGATTTCTGTCCAATGTTTGGCAATACTGGTGAAAACTAGGAACACAAAACCTTTCTAAGACATGAAGGAAGTTACACTGGGCAGTGATTTTTTTTATTGAAGTTATCCTAGGGTATGAAGAGCATATCAACTCATGATGCCTCTGTCCCTGCCCTACGCCCACTCTGCTCTGTGTCCCCCTCACTCCAGTTGATGAAGACTCCTGTGTCTTCAAACCCTCACAATCATAGATACCTTTAAGTTCCTTTCTGTGTCTGGGCAGGAAATTTGATGATTTCAATTTGAAGAGATGTCAAAAGATAAAAACATTTTGTTTCCTAAAGTTTCTCATTCCATCTGCTTTAGAAATGCTTTTCTCCATGATAAGCAGGAAGCTGGACTGAGTGGTTTCCTGCTTCTTAAGATTATACCAAAGCAAATATCAATTTGCTGAATAACCTCAGATGGTTTTAAAGAACAAGAATGATCAATATCCACTTCTCTCTGCCCGTGGGTATAGAGCCTGGGATGTAATAGGACACTATGTTTATAGGATACCATAGGCACCTTCAGGAGAAACACACATACTTCTGGTTGCATGAGTCCTGAGGTCATTTGTAGTTTTACTGAGACATAAATCAGAATTCTGGAATTTTAAAATTGGGATTACAGGTGAACAGGTGGTGACAGACATGGGTGATGCTTTGGTGTTTATGACACCGCCCACTTTTAAGAAGCGACCCACAGAGGAGGATACCCAGGTGATTGGTGACAGGAAAGAGGGAAATTGGGGAATTGGGGACACCAACACATTATTTGCTCTTTCAGTGTATGTAGATATGGATAATAAAGATATAATTGATCAGTAAAAAAGAAGGGATTCACATCAACACCTGCATGTGAGTGTGTGTGTGTGTGTGTGTGGATGCCAAGAAATGTACAATGAATAAATGTTCAATTAATAAATAGGATAGTGATACTAAAAATGAGACTCTAAGGTAAATAGCCAAAGGATAACACATTTCATATGAACACCTGTTTGCCTGTGTAACAAATACCCAGTCTGTATTCTCAATGCTTCAGTTCTTCTTTGTTCTTTTGCCTCTCCCTCCCTTTCATCCCCTTCTTTTTCTATTCTTTCTCCTTTATGCCTTCTTTCTTGTTGCCCTTCGTTTGTTTCTTCTTTGCCTTCCCTCTTTCTTCCCCTCCCTCCCTCTTCTCTCTTCTCATCTCTCTCTTTCCTGTGCATTCTTCTTCTCCCTCATTTTCTCTTCCTCCTCCTCTTCATCCTCTCCCTGCTTGAATGAGGTTTCTCCCCAGGCAGTCCCTGGGCTCCAATGATCTCCTCACTGCAGGATCCCAGGAAACTTTACTCATGCACTAAAGTCATCAAGCACCATTGCAGAGTAAGTACTTTAGAAAAGGTAAACTTCTGAGATGCCAGAAAAGGATTTATTAAGAGGACGGTGACTACATAACTAATACTTGAATAGATGTAAGTTAAGATTTTGAGATAATTAAAAACTTATAACTGAGTGGTTTGCTAGGCATTGCATTAGAATTAGAAGTAACTTTTTGCTAATCTTTTTGTACATTGAGGGATTTTTTCTTTTTAACTTTTATTGAAAATTTCCATAATTACAATGTACCATAAAAATAATCCCCTCATGTGACCCAAAATTTCCCCTCCCAACTGAACTCTTTGTTTTTTCCAATTATATTCTTGATTGAGAATAATTTTATTGTGAGGAAAATGATATTCATTTTATTCAGTATCTTTTGCCATAAAGAACTTTGTCCCAATAATTTGCATGTATGGAGAACCATGAGGACTCTTTGAAAGTGATTAGAAACAGATCCATAAAAGAATAAAATGAAATGAAAAAGCATTTATGCATTTTCTGCAGGAAGCATTCATTTATTTTTAT
>PVHP010039903.1:0-16158 GCA_004024765.1 Zapus hudsonius | reverse complement strand
GATGCTTATGGTAGGACAGGAAGATAACTGGGAAGGAAAAGAGTTCATTTCTTTAGATTCTTAGCCCACTACTCTGTTGTAGTTTGCTTGCTTATCCTTAAAATTGAGAGGTTTGGGGTTGTTTTTCTACAGTTACATAAATATGAAGAGAACTATGGGGATGCCCTGAAGGGCTTCTGTCAGGCTGCAGCACTCGACCCTGCCTGGCCAGAGCCCAGCCAACGAGAGCAGCAACTCCTGGAATTCCTCAATAAGTTAACCAGCCTCTTGGAGAGCAAGGTAAAGATGTGTAAAGGGCTAAACCCTTTTATTCTGTTGCTGGTTAGTTAAATTAGAAAAGAAAGGGCTTAGGGGCTGAAAAGAGGGCAGTTTGTAAAAGTGCTTCTCTTGTAAGCATGAAGACTTGAATTCTGTCCTCAGAACACACGTACCATGCCAGGTGTGGTGGTATGTACCTGTAATACTAGCTGGGAAGGCAGAGACAGGTAGATTTTTGAGGCTCACTGGCCAGCTTGTCTAATTTTATTGGTGTACTCGAGGCCAGTGAAAGACCCCATCTCAACAAGAGGTGTGTGACACTCGAGGTTGTCCTCCATGCATACATGTCCAGAAAAAGAAAAGGATCAGTTTTCGTGGTAGTGAACCCACAGCAGTGGGCAGGTAGGAGAGAAGGACTTGTCTCTTAGGCGAGTACTAGTCACCAACTGATATGTTTCCCCTTCTTTTGTAGGGGAAGATTAAGACCAAAAAGCTTCAGAGCATGTTGGGAAGCTTGCGCCCGGCCCATCTGGGCCCTTGTGGTGATGGGCGATATTTGTCAGCCTCTGGGCAGAAGGTGACCCTGGAGCTCAAGCCCCTGAGTGTGTTGCAGCCTGGTGTGAACAGTGGTGCTGTGGTCATGGGAAAGGTGGTGTTTAGTCTAACCACAGAGGAGAAAGTTCCCTTGTGAGTTTGTTTTGTACCCTATTCCCTCACCCCAAACTAATTTCTCTCACTTTCTGTTCGTTCTCTGGCAGTTGAGGATATTGTTAGTTGTCACAGATTATTGACTTCTGAGTCCTTTCTGTGACTCTCCAATATGCAGGAATTATATCTAATAATCTCTCTCTCTCTCTTTTTTTTTTTTTGGTTTTTCAAGGTAGGGTCTCGCTCTAGCCCAGGCTGACCTGGAATTCACTCTGTAGTCTCAGGCTGGCCTCGAACTCACGGTGATCCTCCTACCTCTGCCTCCTGAGTGCTGGGATTAAAGGCGTGCGCCACCACCCCCAGTTTATATGTAATAATCTCTTGATGGATGGCTGAGTAGATTCTATCATTGCTTTTCCCCAACCTCCTGAGTTTTATGCTTTCTAGATTCCTATACTCATAGCTAAAATTCTTTTCTTAAACTTTTATTATTTTTTGCACACATGTGTATATATGGGTGTGCCAGGGTCTTTTGCTGAATGAATGCCAGATGCATTTGCCACTCTTTGTATCTGGCTTTATGTAAGTACTGGGGAATTGAATCCAAGCCATCAGGATTTTCAAACAATCACCTTCAACTGCTCAGGCATTTTCTCAGCCTCTCATAGCGGAAAGATTTCAGGCTTTCATTTATATAGTACTGGCTCTTAACTTAGTTTTACTTAGTTGCTCTATGTGGCAGAACTAGAAAACAGCTGTTGTGGGGCAGAGATGACTCAGTGGGTCAGTGCTTGCTGCACAGGATGAGGATTGGAGTTTGGTTCCCCAGTGCCCATGCACATGCCAGTGCTCCAGAGGTGGATGCAGGGCATCCCCAGGCAAGCTGGCGGCTAGACTAGCTGCATCAGTGTGCTCTGGGCTCAAGGGAGAGACTGGAGTGATTGAGGAAGATGCTAGACATTGGCCTCTGGTGTCCATGCACACACCTGTGAACACACGCACCCCACACTCATATAAATAGGCAACAAAAGATTTAAAAAAAAAGCTGTTGTTTATCCATAATTGCAGTTAAAGGACTTGGCTATTTTTTTGTTTTGTTTTGTTTTGATTTTGTTTTTCAAGGTAGGGTCTCACTCTAGCTCAGTTTGACCTGGAATTCACTATGAAGTCTCAGGTGGCCTGGAATTCATAGCGATCGTCCTCCCTCTGCCTCCTGAGTGCTGAGATGGAAGGTGTGCTCCACTACATCCCACTAGAGCTTGTTTTTATCAGTTAGGGAACTTCTGAGCAGAGGAACAGTATTTTACCTTATTTATTTGGTTTTCGTATATGTGTTATAAGAAGTCAGGGAAAAAAAATAAAAAAGACCCAAGTGAAGGGTGCTGGTAGTCTGGCAGACAAATGAATAATGACTTCACTTAAACATTACTTGTTTTTCAAAGGTTTTAAGATTAAATGTCACATATATGTTCCTGATAACTCTATTAATAACTCATCTGCTTTACAAGCCATACAGAAACAGATTCTGATCATGTCCAACTCCATCTACATGGGCTTCCTCAAATGCTCTCCAAGGCCCAAAAATCTGCAGGAATGGAAATCGTAAAGGCACAGTTTGCTGTGTGCCTACTTTCCCTTAATTCCTTACCTCTGTTCTTTCTCCCCAACATTGTCTTTCTGCATTCCACCGACACTTTCAGGGTCCCTTAGACAGTCCCACTGGAAAAGTTTCCCCAACTGCCACATCCTGCGACCCCACTCAGCTGGAATAAATCAGATTGGTCTTCGCCCTCCTCCCCTAATGGCAGTTAGGGTTACTTCTTCAGAGGGGATTGAGGCAGTTTAGGGTGACGGGCCACCAAAAGTGAAAGCAGGAAGGCCCCTGCCTTGCAGCCTCCACTTTGCGAGAGCCGACTTCTTATCTCTTGACAAGCGGGTTTTTCCATAAACAACTTGAGAACCATCCCTGGAGATGGAATGGGAGTTCTCCTGACAATGTGGTTGGTTAAGCTTAACTTTCTGAGCCAGCCTAGCCCAGACCAATCGGCTGTCTCTGGCTCACCTGAGGCGGGAGATAGGAGCTACCACCAGGAGAAGGCAAATTGCTCTCTTCTTGACTGGCCAGCACAGACCCTGAACCTCCAGGTTTTGGTGAGCCTCCCCTCCCCTGTGGCTGAGAAGAGGGGAGAAAGCCCCTGACTCCCTAGTCCCACACGGGCTTACCAGTTCTTTGTACTCTTTCCTTTTCTTCTCAATATGTTTCTTTCTGGCCCACCGAGTGGGCACTCTCAGGCTGCGTGGGTGCTCCTATTCCCCTTTCCTTGGTCCACAGACTCTTGCTTCCCTCTCATGACTTCTAAATATTTAATAATTGTCCTTAAGAATTATCCTAAAATTTTTTTTGAATCTTGACAACTCAGAATTTAGAGAGTACCATCACTCTGTGGTCCTTTACTCACTTCCTGATCTCTGGCTGAATTATTTCTGTTGTCTTTTGTTTGTTTGTTTGTTTTTCGAGGCAGAATCTCACTCTAGCCCAAACTGACTTAGAATTCATTCTGAAGTCAGTCCTAGGCTGGCCTGGGGCTCATGGTGCTGGGATTGAAGGCGTGTACTATCACACCCGACTGGTTGTTTTTTATTCTATTTTGATTTATATATTTTGGGGTTTTTACTTCTATTTTCTACAGAAGTGGTTTATTATTTGTTTATTTATTTTCTTTATTTGAGACAGGGTCTCATTATATAGCCCAGCCCAGTCTCCATTCTCCAGTCTTTTCCTCTTGAGTGTTAATATTACAGGCATGCACTACCACAGGAAGTGGATCCCAGTTTCTCTCTAGGCAGCTAATCTAGTGGCTTCCACTGTAGGATGACTGCAGCATTCTTCCACTGGATGACTGACAGCATTCTTCCACTGGATGACTCTACAGCATTCTTCCACTGGATGACTGTACAACATTCTTCCCCTGGATGACTACATTCTTCCACTGGATGACTCTACAGCATTCTTCCACTGGATGACTGACAGCATTCTTCCACTGGATGACTCTACAGCATTCTTCCACTGGATGACTGTACAACATTCTTCCACTGGATGACTACAACATTCTTCCACTGGATGGCTGACAGCATTCTTCCACTGGATGACTCTACAGCATTCTTCCACTGGATGACTGTACAACATTCTTCCACTGTATGACTGACAGCATTCTTCCACTGGATGACTTCATTCTTCCACTGGAAGACTGTAGAGCATTCTTCTACTGGATGACTACAACATTCTTCCACTGGATGGCTGACAGCATTCTTCCACTGGATGACTGTACAGGATTCTTCCACTGGATGACTCTACAGCATTCTTTTACTGTATGGATGACTGCAGTATTCTTCCACTGTATGACTGTACAACATTCTTCCACTAGATGACTGACAGCATTCTTCCACTGGATGACTGTACAACATACTTCCACTGGATGACTCTACAGCATTCTTCCACTGGATGAGTGTTCATTATTCCATTGGATGATTCTGTAGCATTCTTCTACTGTATGGATGACTGTATAGCATTCTTTCACTGGATGACTATAACATTCTTTCACTGGATGATTGTACAACATTCTTCCACTGGATGACTACAACATTCTTTCACTGGATGACTGTAGAGCATTTTTCCACTGGATGACTATATAGTATTCTTCCACTGGATGACTACAACATTCTTTCACTGGATGACTGTACAACATTCTTCCACTGGATGACTGTAGAGCATTTTTCTACTGGATGACTATACAGCATTTTTCCACTGGATGACTACAGCATTCTTCCTTAGAACATCCTTTCTGATCCATCCAGAATTTAAACACACATTCTCCATGGCACTATCTAGAGGTGTCTGAATTCAGCCTATCATTTTTGCAAATGTGTCTTCTTTTTCTTAAAAGAAATATTTATTTGGACAGAGACAGAAAGAAGCAGACAGAGTGAGATTATAGGTACACCAGGGCCTCTTGCCACTTTGTGCATCTGGCTTTATGTAGGTACTGGGGAATTGAACCCAAGCTGCCAGACTTTGCATGCAAGCAAACCCTTTAATTGCTGAGCCATCTCTCCAGCTCCTCATGCCTTTTTATTAATTTTAAAAATTTTATACCGTGGTCACAGTCCCCTCCCATGACTCTCCCTTTTTCCTCATCAATTCTCTTTCTGCTGAATCTCTTCTTTCCAACTAGTTTCTCCCATATTTTTATTCGTCATTTTTTTCCTTTTATTATTTAGGTCTTGTGTAGGTAGCTACTGTGAGGCCATGAGTGTATGGCCACTTTGTGTCTGAATGACAGTATTGTAGGCACTGCTCCCCTTCCTTTAGCTCTTATATTCTTTCTGCCACCTCTTCAGCAACGATCCCTGAGCCTTGCAGGGTGTGACGGAGATGTCACATTTAGTGCTGAGCACTCCACTGTCACTTCTTTTCAATGCTTTGATGAGTTTTGACTTACCCCAGTGGTCACTACCATCTTAAAAGAAAACCTTCTTTAACCAGATATGAGTAGCATTAATATATGGGCATAAATATAGGTGTTTAGACAGCAGTTTGGTGCGTATAATGTATGCATTTGTAATGTAGCCAGACAATGGTAGTAGTCATTACTTCTCTAGGGCTTAGGACCTTCCCAGCTATTTTTTTGATTAGGTTTTTAGTACCAGGTACGAATTCCCTCCCAGGAAGTGGGCCTCAAATTCAGTCAGAGAGCAGTTGATTTCCCCTCTAACAGACATGTCACCTTTATAGCAGTTAGTACATTTGGCCTGGCTGGTCAGCCATAAAGCTTGCAGAGTCCACTGCTGGTTAAGACTATTGACGACTTACTCTCACAACAGGCTTCATAGGTCTTTCCAGCATCCTGACAGTCAACAGGGAGGAGGCTTCCTTTGACTTTAAATTTTTATTTTTATTTACACATAGAAACACAGAGGAGAGAAGGGAGAAACACAGAGGAGAGAAGGGGTGGGGGACGGAGACAGAGAACATGAGAATGAATGGGCATGCCAGGGCCTCCTGCCACTGCAAACTCCAGATGCATGGGCCACTTTGTATTTGGCTTTATATGTGTATTGGGGAATCAAACCCTGATCATTAGGCTTTGCAGGCAAGTGCCTTGACCATGGAATCATCTCTCCAGCCCGTACCTTCTTCTTTTTTTCCCAAACACACGTTCATGACTGGTTTTCCTTCATTGATCGTTTAATTGCTGGTGACATTAGCTGGAAATCTTTCCAAGTACTAACCTGGCTTGACCCTGCTTAGCTTCTGAGATCAGACAAGTTCGGACACCGTCAAAGTTGACAGGTGGAAATCTGACTTGTATTTCCTACTTAAAGTATTTTACTGGCACTCTAGTTTTTGGGATAAAGGTTGAATTTATTAGCTTAGCTTAGCATACAGAGTCCTTCAGGATTTAGTCCCGGCTCGCCTTCCATTATCTTCTGTCCCCTTCATACATGTAGATTTTCTTTCAACCAACCATGGTGCTGTTTTGTTTCATTTCAATATAAATTCTAGAAATCAATCAGTATAATTTCCTCTATATACTTTAGTTCATATTTGCTTACATTTTTTTTATAAAAAATGAATATACAACTAAATGTACAAATTACACATTTGCTTAGGTGTTTTTTCTTTTAAATATTTTATTTGCAAGGAGAGAGAGAGAGAGAGAATATGAGAACGTGCACACTAGGGCCTTCTATAAACAAACTCCAGATGCATGTGTCACTTTGTGCACCTAGCTTTTCATGGGTACTGTGGAATCAATCCTGGGCCGGCAGGCTTTGCAGGCAAGTGCCTTTAGTTGCTGAGCCATCTCCCCAGCCCTACATCTGCTAAGATTTTTTTATTTATGAGTGAGAGGAAGGGAGAGAGAGAGGCAGAGAGAGAGAGAGAGAGAGAGAGAGAGAGAGAGAGAGAGAGAGAGAGAGAGAGGAGAGAGAAAGAGAGAATGGGTGGGCTCTCCAGGGCCTCTAGCCATTGCAAATAAACTCCAGATGCATTTGGCTTTATGTGGGTACTGGGGAATTAAACTTGGGTCCTTAGTCATTGCAAGCAAGCACTTTAACCACAGAGCCGTCTATCCAGCTCACATTTGCTAAGTTTTATTATAGTCACACATGCATGCCTCTTGTGTTAACACTTTTTTAAAAGTGTTTCTGTTCTCATAGGTTGTTTTTTTTTCATATTTATTGTCAATAATTAGATACATTGCATGAGCGAGTCTTATGATGATACCTCCATTTCCCTCCTCCCTGTCTCCAACCCACTGGGGGCCCTCCTCAGTGGGCTTGCTGGGCCAGTCCATGGTATGGATTATATGAGAGGTAGCCAGTTTTTTTTTTTTTTTTGTGCGCTGTTGCTGGGGGGTGGGGCTCTTGTTTTTATAACTGGCAGGAACTTACCTCTTCCTCCTTCAAGTCAGCCTCTGCTCCCATACCCATTAGTTTTAGTTTTCCTATGTTTTTAAATTATTTGTGTGTGTGTGTGTGTGTGTGTGAGTGAGTCAAACGCCACCTTTTAAAAAAATTATTTTTATTGAGAGCTTCCATAATCATAGACCATAAACTATTGATTCCCTTCCCAATCCCCTCATATCTCTTTCCCCTCTCAATTAGTCTCTGTTTTGTTTCAATGTCATCATTGTTTCCTCCCATTATGTGTAGGTATTACCATGCACTGTGAGGTCATATATATCAAGGCCATTTTGTGTCTCTGGACATTTGCGTTGTAAGCAGTCCTTCCCTTCCTTTGGCTCTTACAATCTTTCCTCCACCTCTTTTGCAATAGACCCTGAGCCTCCGGAAGTGTGATAGGGATGTCCCAGTGCTGAACATTCCACTGTTGTTTTTTCTCAGCACTGTGGTGTCTTTTGCATTATCCCAGTAGTCTCAGGTTGACCTTGAACTCACGGCGATCCTCCTGCCTCTGCCTCCTGAGTGCTGGGATTAAATGTGTGTGCCACCATGCCCAGCTCCATTTTTTAAGTTTTTAAATGTTTCCAGTTATTTATTTGAGAGAGAGAGAGAGAGAGAGAGAGAGAGAGAGAGAGAGAGAGAGAGAGAGAGAGAGAGAGAGAGAGGAGAGAGAGAGAAATGAGTATGGGTGGGTGAGGGCCTCCTATCACTGCAAATGAACTCCAGATGCATTCACCACTTTGCATCTGGCTTTCCAGGGATACTGGAGAATCAGACCCAGACTATTAAGCTCTGCAGGCCTAGGGTGGGTATTCAAGAGCTTTGATAGAAATCTATCTTGTTTTGGGGACCTTGTAGGTCTCTTTGATCCAAAGCTCAGTGTGGGAAGGATCTAATGACTGGGACCAGGAGTTCCAGGTCTGATCAATTTTTCATGGGGTTTGGTTTCCTCCCCTCCATTCATGGCCCCTCTCACTAGTCAATGCCCACTTCTTTCTCAAGAGTTTACTGTATGAAAGTAAGGATTTTGTGATTTGGATTCATTATTGGTTTAGCTTATTGTATAAATCCTCCCTCCCCCTCCCCTTCCCATTCCTTTTGCCTCTTTCCCCCTGTGTTATTTTTGTTTTAGTTTTTTCAAGGTAGGATCTTCCTCTAGCCCAGGCTAACCCAGAATTCACTATGTAGTCTCAGGTTGGTCTCAAACTCATGGCATGGTGATCCTCCTTTCTCTGCCGCCTGAGTTCTGGGATTAAAGGTGTACAGTACTGCACCTGGCCTAGTTACCTGTTTTTTTTTTTTAATATATATTTATTGTCCATAATTATTTAGTGGGCAAACAATGAGTTGTATTCCCCAATGCCCCCCCATCCCCAATCAACTGGATATCCTCCATGTGTCGTCTGGATCAGTCCTTGTGGCAGGGGACCATGGATAGCCTAGTACTCAGCCTGGTTCTCCTGGCCCAAGTGTGTTGTTACTGAGGGGTTCCTTGCCTCTGGATAGTCTCCCCCACCATGGCTCTCACAATCTTTCCACCCCCTCTTCTGCTCAGTTCCCTGAGTTGTGGTGGGTGAGTATTAAGGCTGCTTTAAGGTTGTGAGCTTAGGGGTCTTTGTGTCGAAAATTGTTGGTTTCTGTCACCCTGGCTTATCCTGTGTTGATTGAATGGCTGTGGCTGGGTCCCTTGTTCGTCCTGTCATTCTCTGCAGGATTCCATATGGATCCTCCATGATAAGGCTATGGTGGCTCTTCTCTTGCCAGGATCTCAGATATCTGTCTGTGGTCGGATGGTAGGATTAGATGGGCCACAGCTCTCTCGCTGCATCCTGAAAAATACAAACACATTCTCCATCGGAGAGTGAGATCAGTCTAACAAATTACAATTTACAATTTGTGTATATTTGTTAATTTGTTTACAATTAATAAATATACACAATTCAGGATTACCAAGATTCTATTTTTAGTAGCCTTCCCGTCAATTGCTCCCATAGTGCATCTTTTCTTGTGAGCACAAGAGTATGGGATCTGGTACCTATCGCCCTGAATCCCCAGTTCCAGTCAAGGGCTCCCGCTCCCTAAGTGGAATATTTGGCTGAATATAAAAGCTGTTGATGGTCTCCCCCAGGCCCAGGCTCCTCCATTGCACGAGTGCTCCTTTCTTGGTTCGCTGTTCTCTCCCAGTAGGAGTTATGGTCAACCTATTCATGGCTGCAGACTGTGTTTCATGCCAGTGGTCTCTGTTTACTCCAGCTGTCGCTGATCAGCTTCCCCTGGCAGCTTGTGCAGTGCCTTCCAGCAATATACTTTTTTTTTTTTTTTTTTTTTTTGTGTGTGTGTGTGCATGTGTGTATAATTTTTGTTGTTGCTTTGGTTTTTCAAGGTAGGGTCTCACTCTGGCTCAGGCTGACTTGGGAATTCACTAGTCTCAGGGTAGCCTGGAATAACAGAAAGTGTTTGCTTATGTTGCTAGTATTTTAAAACAACTGTTTGTTTTTTTCTTGCTCTCATACATTTTTTTTTCCTCTTCCCTAACCCGCCTTGACCTGGCAGTACATTTGGCCTGGTAGATTCCGATGGTCCTTGCTGTGCAGTGATGGTGTATAATATGGTGCAAAGCTGGGGAGTACTCATTGGGGACACTGTAGCCATCCCTGAGCCCAACCTTCGGCTACACCAAATTCAGCACAAGGGAAAGGTGAGAATGTTTAGAATTCTATTCTAACTCATAGGCTCTGGAAATCATGCTCTTTTTAAAAACTAGAAATAGGCCAGGCACGGTGGTACATGCCTTTAATCCCAGCACCTGGGAGGCAGAAGTAGGTTGTAGGTGGATCACAGTGAGTTTGAAGCCACACTGAGCTAGGGTGACATAGTGAATTCAACCTGGGCTAGCGTGACATCCTACCTCAAAAACAAAACAAAAACCCAAAACCCAAATGACATACAAGTAATGAATGCATATATGAGTATCATAGTTACCTTTGCATTGCTGGGACAAAACACCTGACCAAAAGCAGCTAATGGGAGGAAAGGGCTTACAGGTTCTAGGGGCAAGCTCCATGACTACAGAAAAAGATTAATAGAGTGTTTCAGACAGCACACTTGCCTCAGACTGCATGGGAAAAAGAGTTCATTGATGACATATCGGACTTAGAGTAGAAAGGCTGGCTGGGGAGAGGACCTTATTGGGTAATGACTCTGCCTCTCAGCACCAGCAGTCATTTTATTAAGAGGCATATAAGGAAATGATGAACAAGCTTACATGTGAAAGGTACATTAAGATACAGTAACTTCTTTGTGTCTTATGTTGCTATACATTGGGGATTTGGTGCCATCCTTCTACCTGGTCTCCTGAGTGCTGGGATTAAAGGCATGTGCCACCACGCCTGGCTAGAATGTATAAAATTTTTTTTATGTGTTTATTTGAAAAGAGAAACAAATAGAGAGGAATAGGTGTGCCAGGGCCTTATGTCACTGCAAATAAACTCCAGACACATGTGCCACTTTGCACCTGGCTTTAGAGTCACCCCACTAGCCCTTTCAGCAGCATGTCTTTCAATTTAAGATATTTTGAACCGGTAAAATGAGCTGATATCTTTTGTTATTAGAAAAATTTCCTACTTTCATTACAAAGTCTGTTTATTTTTCTTAATATGAAAAGAACCCTTAATTTGTGTTTTGTGAACTAATTTAGGACCTTATAAACAGTTGGATTAATAGTTGCTCACAATGTCTTGTGGTCCTGTGTGGGTGCTATTCTGGTTAATTGTCAAAAAGTTGTAGAGGAAGGCAAATTACCTGAGAGGTGGTGGCATCCTTTTCTGAGACATGTGAGAAACTTGACTTTTTTAAATCAGAGAACTGTCTTATTTTTATAGTTACAGTATTGGTACCCTACCTGCCCAGATTTTCCTGCTGGGATTGAAACTTGGGAAGTTTTTATCTTTTTGCTCACTTTTATCTAATGTGTGGCAGAAGTAAGGGGTGTAAGCAGAGGGAAGGTGATGCATGCTTCTGCTGGAGATTTTGACCCAGAATCTGTCTATCTTTTCCAGGCTTATTCCTTTTCCAGTGTTCGTGTGGAGACTCCCCGTCTGCTGGTGGTGAACGGAAAGCCTCAGGGCTCTAATAGCCAGGCCGCAGCTATTGTGGCATCACGACCACAGTGTGAATGACCTTCTGTGGCTTCTGCAGAGATAAACAGGAGACACTCAGCTGCTGGACCAGCCATACCCATGACTCTGCTGGGATTGGGGTGTTGTAAATGAAGATGTCCCTTCCCCTGCCCTGTAAGATAGTTTGTATGTCTCTTCCCTATCATGTTCCTGCTTTTTTCAGAGCCAAGGACTCCTAGGTTTATTTTTCCTACCTTTTTTTCAAGGTAGGGTCTCTCCAGTGTAGGCTGATCTAGAATTTACTATGTTCTCAGGCTGGCCTTGAATTGATAGCTATCCTTCTACCTGGTCTCCTGAGTGCTGAGATTAAAGGCATGTGCTGTTTTAAGTGAAGAGCATAGAATTGTTAGAAGTGTTGGGATTTTGTTATGAAACAGTCCCCAAGATTCCTGTTCTTGCCTCCTTCCCGAGTCTTACTATGTATGTATATATCAGTTTAGTATTTATTTTTTAAGGGAGGGGGCCTTTTTTAATGGGTTCATTTTTGATAAATTTTTAAGATTTAAGTTCTTTCTCTTTGGGACTGGAACAGAATTAAATTTGTTTAAAAAAATATACCCCATAGTTCCATTTCCTTATTTTCTCCATGTATGGATTCTTGATCTTAAGGGCTTTTCATTCTCTTGGAGTAACACACATACTTTTTGGTCATTTTATAAGAGTTTATTGAGCCGGGTGTGGTAGTGCATGCCTTTAATTCCAGCACTAAGGAAGCTGAGGTAAGAGGATTGCATTGAGTTTGGCACTACAGAGTGAGTTTCAGGTCAGCCTGGACTAATGTGAAAACTGACCATGAAAGGACCAAAAAAAATAAAAATTACTTTTATACAAGTTAAAAGAATTCTGGCACTAGACGCTTAGGGCAGGAGTGGCAGGCAACTCCAGGTGACCAGCAACTTCTGTCTTCTATTTTTCCATCTGCGTGCCTAGGGTGGTCCCAATGATGCTCCGCAGTGACAGCCATGCTAGAGTCTCAGAGTAGTCCTGGGCTGGAAAACCAAGGAGCTAGATGCTCAGTTTATTTTTGCAGTCAGCTTCTTGTTCTTGGCACAAAGAGCTTGACCAAAAACAGCTTGTGAAGGAAAGGGTTTATTTTGGCTTTCAGACTTGAGGGGAAGCTCCATGAAGGCAGGGAAAATGGTGGCATGAGCAGAGGCTGGACATCACCTCCTGACCAACATCAGGTGGGCAACAGCAGCAGGAGAGTGTGCCAACACTGGCAAAGGAGAAGCTGGCTATAATACCCATAAACCCCCTCTCCCCCAACGACACACCTCCAACAAAGGCTCCCATTCCCAAATTGCCATCAGCTGGGGATCAAGCATTCAGAACACATAAATTTATGGTGGACACTGAAACCACCACATTCTATCCCTGGCTCCCATAAACTGATAGCCATACATGATACAAAATGCAATGCATTCAATCTAACTTTAAAAATTCCCATAGTTTTTATTAATCCCAATGATGTTCAAACATCCCCATAGTTTAAGGTCTTAACTGAGCTGTAATACCAAAACAAAATCCCTCCCCCCATAATGGCACAGAATAAACATACTACAAAGGATGGCACTGGGCATAGTAAAGATAGATTGAGGCAATAAAAGATTTAAATATGGCAAACATCAAACTCTACTCCAACTTTGGTAATTCTAACCAGTGATTGGTCTCTGGAGTTCCAATTCCACCTCTCCAGCTAGGCTACTCACATTCTGGGAAAACTTAATCTGGTGCTGGCAGCTCTACTTGGCAGCCATCCCATAATCTTGTCATTTCACTGGGTCTCCACTGCAATCTGTGGTTCTTCCTTATGGCTCCATTGGCTTCCACACGGCCTTTAGCAAGCTTGTATCACACTGCCCATGAACATTTCAAAAAAAAAAAAAAAAAGTTACCTCTCCAACAACCCACTTTTTCCTACATTTATTATACTCTATATTACCAGGTGGCTATGAATTTATTAATTCAGGGGGGAGTAAATCTGACTTCTGAAGAACAGGACACTCCAGCATTCAGCCCCCTTCAAAAGAGTACATTCTTCCTGCTGTCCCAATGCAGATTACCTGGCCCAATCTCAGTGGTTGTAATCTCTCAAACAATTGCAGCTAAACAGGCAGCAGTTTCAGCCCAAAGATTTCATTTCTTTCTGTCATTTCCATCTGCTCACATCAGTCCATTTCTATGCAAAGAAGCCCTGCACAAGTTCTCAGGACACAGGCAGCAGAACGCAGCAAGTCTCTCACACAAATTGCAATGTTCCCTCTCACCTTTGTAAGCCAAATCCCACAGTCCACAGTTTTTACTGCTTTCAGGTCTTTCAGCTCTGACCAGAATGGTCCATCTATCTGGGTACTTAAAGCACTGCAAGGTGTCTCTCTTAGGCCAAGTTTCAAAACCAATTTCTCCATATTCTACTGATTCATAAAGGTTTTGGAAAGGCCACAAGGCTCTAATGCATGGGGTTGAATTTGATGTGAATAAGTTCAGGTCTTTTTCAGTAGTCAACTTCTACTCTTGTTCAGTGTCCTGAGTATCACTGATGAACATTTACAAAGAATAGGAGATTACAGAGCATAGATGACAGAGTTAGTATCATCTGAGAAGTTGTAAGGACCGAATCTAACAAGATTGAATTTTGAAGATCATTCTTAGTTCAAAAGTTTAAATTCCTGAGATGTATCTTCCGTACCATGTAAAATTCAATGTGAGTAACCAGTTTTACCTAGCTGCACCAAGGAATGAACATATGTATGATAGAATTTATCAGACTACATGTGGAGTCTCTAGATTGGAGCATTGATTTTGAGGCTTTAGTTATAGAAGAGTTATCAGAAGCTTGTGGGGTGTAAAATTATCTTGAGCAATGTCTGAAAGCACCTTCAGGGAGTCAGGGTGATTGAGCTTCAGAGGTAGTAGGAAGCTAGGACCCAACAACTATTTCCCATTTACTGAAGTTTTGAGATATTTTGACATATTCTATGTTTGACCAGAGATCAGAAAATGATCAGTAGGTGGTAGCTATGGAGAAGCAGTATGTATGCATAGGCAAGTGTGTAGACTGTGGATGTTCAATTTAAAGAGCAATTAGAATGCCCATGAAATATTTATCTAAAAGTAGAACATCAGCATCATGGGTACTCTGGGAGATCTCCATGGTCTGATCTGCTTTCAGTGGTGTGTCTTATTGCTTCCTATCCTGTTCTATGCTAGGTCTTGTCTTACCTCTTAGGTGTTTTGTTTTATTTTTAAAATGTTTTGTGAGGAGAGAAAATGAGTGTGTCAGGGTGTCGTGCAGCTGCAAATGGACTCCAGATGCATGTGCCACTTTGAGCATCTGGCTTTATGTGGATATTGAGAAATAGAAGAACCCAGGCCTACAGACTTTGCAAGCTAGTACTTTTAACCACAAGCTATCTTTCCAGTCCCCCACTCCCTAGGTATTTTAATCCAGCATTTTCATTGTTTGACTTGGATGGGTCATTCATGGTAACAAGTCTGGCTTCCTGTTAGACATGGATATTTCAATTCATTGTAAGGAAGTTACTGCTGAGGCTATCAAAAATTGAATTGGGCCGGCTATGGTGGCGCATGCCTTAAATCTCAGCACTTTCGAAGCAGAGGTAGGAGTATGGCCATGAGTTTGAGGCCACCCTGAGACTATATAGTGAATTCCAGGTCAGCTTGGGCTAGAGCGAGACAAAAAAACAAAAAGCAATTCAAATGCCCATCACTGGGTGAATGGATATCAAAATTGTGGTACATTTACATTATGGAATTCTACTCAGCTGAAAGGAAAATGATATAATGAAATTTAAGAAAAGTGGATGGAATTGGAAAAGATCATACTTGACCAACTCACTCAAGAACAGAGAGAGAAATGCTGCATATTCTCCCTCGTATGCAGTTCCTAACCAGGTTAAGCTTGAGCATTAAGCAAACCTGACAGGTGAATTGTGAGAATGACTAAGGGGATGGAAGGATTCGTGGCAGGGGGATGGGAAGAATGGGAGGGCAGGGGTTTATGCACTAATCCAATGAATCAATACCATACAATCCTTACTTTCATACAATAAGCTCTTGAGGAAGATGTGGGCATCGATTGGTAAGGGGAGCCCTGAATATTGTGGGAGGAAGCCTAACCCCAAGACAAATTGCTCTGGCCTATAACTCCCTGTCCCAGTTATGAGTCATTTCTCACACACAGCTGTTGATCAAAGAGGCCCATGAGGTCCCCAAAACAAGACAGGCTTATGTCAAAGCTCTTGAATACCTGCCCCAGGCAAAAGGTAAGACCCTACTGCCGAAGATGCCACAGACTCGTCACACAACACTGAGAGACCCTGCTACATCCAGAATGGTAACCTGCTTACAGATCGTGCTGGAAGGCATTACATGAGTTGGCAGGAGAAACTGGCCAATGATATGCAGAGGAAGCAGAGGTCACTGATATACAACACTGACTAATGTAATGAGGCAGCAAGAACTGTGGACAACTTAATTCCACCAACTCATGGTTGATGGCTGACATCCAGGCAGGAGATGAACCATCCCTAACTTATATTGGGCCCATTGAGAAAGTGGCGAGATGAGCTAGAGACCTACCTCCACA
>PVHP010039902.1:0-16080 GCA_004024765.1 Zapus hudsonius | reverse complement strand
ATATGACAAACATTTCATCTGAACAATATACTTAAGGCTCATCTAAAAGCAAATGTAAGTTGTCTTTCACCATTTGAAAATTAATTTAGTTTCTTAAGCAACTGTTTCCTCTCAGTACACCATTTGATAATCATTTTGATTTGATGTCACTTGCTTAGAGAGACAACATATGAAAAAATGTATTTAATAGTACTAAATCGATGCCCTCCCTTATCCACCTCTTTTTTAGACAGGGTCTCTTACTGGCATGGATCTTCCTGTTAGGCAAGACTGGCTGGCCAGTGAGCCCCAGAGATCTGGCTGTCTCTGCCTCCCCAGAGCTGGGATCATAATCACATACCACCACTAATGGCATTTTAAATGTTGGTTCTGAGGATCAAACTCAGGCCCTCACACTTGCAAAGCAAACTTTTTACCAACTGAGCCATTTCTCCAACCCAAGAGTTTAGTTTCAATATTAAATCAATCTTTTGATATTACCAATAGTCTGTGACTTAGTCACTTTTTACCTTTTATGGTGATGTGAAAGCCATATATATCATCCAGTAGATACTGCACTTCACATTTTGAGTTGTGACCTCTTCTTGGGCTATAATATGTGGTGTGATGTCCTTGTGATGTGAGGACAATGGCAGTGAAGGGTAGATGCCAAACAGTCTGCGGTGTTCTACACAGTTTCTAAGCTATGATGTTCAGGAGGTTAGCATTAAATGCATTTTTGACACACTATTTTCAACTTTGAGTTTAAATCCATTGTAAGACTAGGGACATCTGTACTTTGTAATATGTTTAAAGTTTGAATTTTAAAGTTCTAAGTTATTTCCTGTACTTAAAAGCATTCTTTTGCAGTAATTTTTATTTTTAAAAAACTGAAAAAAATCAGCACAAAAAATTCCCATCTTCATTGAGCTCCTCCTAATGCTACCATCTTGTATAATCACATTTATAAAAATTATGAGGCCAGGAATTAATAACATTGATACTAATACTATTTACTGATTATAAATCTCACCTGAATTTGACCATATTTTCTACCAGTGCTCATGATAGGCACCTCCAATCAGGAATAGTGTTTATCTTTGGTGAATTATTTTGTAAATATCTGAGTTTGGGTTTATCTGATTTCTTCTCATGCTTGATGCTCTGAAGTTTGGGCAAGATGCCATGGAATAGTAGTGTTATCTTCTTACTGCATTCTGTCATAAAGGTACATGCTGAAAATGGCTTATGACGTGTGATTTGATTTTGATCATTTGACTAATGTCTGCCAGAATTCATTATGCTTATTATGTTTCCACTGATTATTACTAAGTAACTGAGAGATACTTTGAGCCTCTGCAACTATCCTGTTTCTCAAAGTAAGGCTCACTCACTAATTTTGTTTACATTCTTAGGAGTTCCCATAGGTTATCACTGGTGTTTGCCTGATTGTAATGTTCTACTTTCTTTTTTAAAATTTATTTTTTTAATTAATTTTTTATTGTCCATAATGAGTTACATTTTTTAGTGGGCAAACAATGAGTTGTTATCACCAATTCTCCGATG
Organism: Zapus hudsonius; assembly: GCA_004024765.1. Lineage (NCBI taxonomy): Eukaryota > Metazoa > Chordata > Mammalia > Rodentia > Dipodidae > Zapus > Zapus hudsonius. Next base: position 14,535 of record PVHP010039902.1, on the reverse strand, counting down.
CTCCCCCTCCCCCTTCCCCAACCAGCTGGATATCCTCCTCTGTGGGTCTTCTGGATCAGTCCTTGTGACAGGGGACCATGAATAGCCTAGTATTCGGCCAGGTTCTCCTGGCCCTAGTATGTTGTTACTGAAGGGTGCCATGCCTCTGAATAGTCTCGTCCACCACGGCTCTCACAATCTTTCCACCCCCTCTTCCGCATAGTTCTTTTTTAAAATTTTTGTGCTGGAGATTTAACTCGGGCCTCACACATTCTAGGCAAGTGTTCCCTTTGCCCCAGACCTATGCTTTAAAAAAAAAAAGGAAAAGCTTGTTTGTAAGGAATGAGTTTATAGAGTTTAAACCTAGAGGCAGAAGAGTATTATGGTGTAAATGTGGGCATCCTCTAGGCTATTGTCACCTATTTCCCTAATTAGAGACATTCAGAGATGGAACATGTGTTTTCCACCTCTCCAGAGCTCTCCTTTTGGTTGCTCTTTGAGGAGGTATTTCAAGTGCCTGTTGGGTTTATATATGCTTGTCCCCATCTGAGTCTCCCCCTTCTGTGTTTACTGATACTGTAAGAACAAACTGTACCCAGTCTTGCCCCGGTAAGCGGCAGAATTCCCAGACTGGCTTAGTGATGCTGACTCAGCTGCCTGAACCCCGCCTCCCAACACGTTTAATGAGCTTTTGTCACATGCCAAGAGTCACATCATGCTCTGTTTGTTTTTAATTTATCACTCGACAATTATTAATTGGAATTCTATTATAAAGAAGAAAAGTCCTCTCAGATCTTTTATTGTTTATTTACACCACTATGAGCTTATAATATTTCATTATTTTTAGCTGTTATCTCTTGATATGTTATGGTTTTTAGCAAAGCAAAAATTAATAAATGTAATAAGAATGGAAATAGAGATAGTGGTGATGATCATGTAATTCACTCCATTGCATTATATACTCATCAATTGTTAAAATGAGAAATTTTGTTATATTTATTTTTACCACAATTAAAGAAAAATCTTTCAAAAACAATGATGTAAAGGAAGCAAGAAGTCAAGAAGTTTCAATTAAGAAACATGTCCCTAATATCCAGCTGATAAGTGCATACTTACCAGCTTTGTGTAAGTTTGGATGTTTCCAAAAATAAATCAGATTTCCTTTTTAACTTTTTTACTGATAGCTTCCATAATTATAGACAATAAACCATTATACTTCCCTCCCCAACCTCTCTTACATCCCCTCCCCATCTCAATTAGTCTCTATTTTGTTTTGGTGTCATCTTTTCCTCCTATTATGAAGGTCTTTTGTAGGTGCTATCAGGTATTTGGAGTCATGAATAACAAGGTCATTTTGTGTCTTGAAGCTTGCATTGTAAGCAGTCCTACCCTTCCTTTGGCTCTCACAGTGTTTCTGCCACCTCTTCTGCAGTAGAGCCTGAGCCTCTGGAGGTGTGATAGAGATGACCCAGTGCTGAACACTCTACTGTCATTTCTTCTCAGCACTATGATGTCTTTTGAGTTATCCCAGTAGTTACCACCATCTGAAAAGAGAAGCTTCTCTAGCCACAAGTGAGAGTAGTATTATTAAATGGGTATGAACATTAAAACAAAAGTGCTTATAAGGCAGTTTGGTGGGCATAATATGTGCATTTAGCCAAACAAAAGCAGGCATTACTCCTCTTGGGCATATAACCTGCCCCGCCATAGGCTTTTGACTAGGTCTTCAGTACCAGGCATGTATTCCCTCCCGTGGAGCAGGCCTCCAGTCCAATCAGAGAGCAGTTGTTTTCCCCCATAGCAGAAGTGCCACTATTGTACCAGTTGGCACATTTGACCTTGCTGGCTGGTCTTAAGGCTTGTAAGGTCCACTGCTGTTTATCACCATTGATGACTTCTTTCTCCCATAGGGCTGCATGCAGTCATAACTTTTTCCAGCTTTCTGTCAGTTGGTTAACAGGGAGGAGTGTTCCAGCTCAGCTCCAGGTTGATTTCTCAGTGACCTATAGCCCAAGCATGTGGTCTTCAGCAATAGGGTCTTACCATCTTGTTCTGTTGGGCAACAAGAGTGCTGTCAATGGCCTGTAATGTTTTGTGGGTCTCCGGAACCTCCCTAGCCAACAACTCGCTGGAAGGTATCACATCCCTCACACTGAAAATTTTCAAGCAATAATCTATGTATCTATTCTAAGAGCCAAGGGAAGGGTAGGACTGCTTACAATGCAGTACTTGGTGTGCCATTATCTAAAGAAGTAGATTTTCATGTGGCTTATTATAAACCTGTTAAAGTTTGATTAACCTTTCTCTCTTCCCTTCTTTATTCAGTCCCCACCGTGACCCCACTTAGGCCATTGCACCCCTAGTAATCTGTTCATTTACTTACGTATATACAATACCCTCCATTTAAGTCTCCTCTCTCCTCCCTCCTTTATAGCCCCTATCTAGCTTTCTGGCCTCTACTACTGACTTTCACTCCAACTCTCATACTAGGATCCACATATGAGAGAAGACATGTGGCGTTTGGCTTTCTGGGCCTGAATTACCTCACTTAATATAATCTTTTCCAGATCCATCCATTTCCCTGCAAATTTCATAATTTCATTTTTCTTTACTGCTGAATAGAATGCCATGGCATAAATATACCACATTCTCATTATCCATTCATCAGTTGAGGGACATCTTGGGTGGTTCCACTTCCTAGCTATTATAGAGCCGCAGTAGGCATGGAAGAGCAAGTATCTCTAAGGTAGTGACTAGAGTCACTAGGATATATGCCAAGGAGTGGTATAGCTGGTTCATATGGTAAATCTATTTTCAGCTGTCTCAGGAGCTTCCACACTTCTTTCCATAATGGTTTACCAGTTTACATTCCCACCAACAGTATAGAAGGGTTCCTGTTTTTCCACATCTTCGCTAGCAATAAATCAGATTTCTGTTTTCTGAACTTAAATTATTACTTTTATTATCACAACATTTATTATCACATCCTCTGTATATTATCATAAAAAGTTGATTTTACACATCTCCATAGGTGCCTTTTAAAAATGCAAGTATAAAAATAAGCCAACAGGGCCAGGTGTGGTGGTGTGGTGCACGACTTTAATCCCAGAACTCAGGAGGCTGAGGTAGGAGGATTGCTGTGAAGTTTGAGGCCAGACTGGAGCTACTGAGTGAGTTCCTGTCAGCTTGGACTAGGAGATCATACCTCAAAAAATAAAAATGACAAAAAAACAAGCCAAGACAGTATAATAGTCTTTTCCTTCCCTCCCTTCCTTCCTCCCTTTTCCCCTTCTTCTCTTTTTTCCCTCCTTCTTTGTAAAAGAGTCTTGCCATATACCCAGGCTGCCTTAAACTTGTAATCTTCCTTAATTTTCCAGTGCTAGGAATACAGGACATTGACCTTTCTAAGCAAGCACTGACTTAAAGATTAACTTGGCCATTATGTAATAGAGTGTAGTATGGCGTTACATCCAGATTGTAGAAACTAGTAAGAAGAATTTTAAAAATTATTGTTGTTGTGCTGTAGAGATTGTTCAGTGGTTAAAGACACTTTCACACAAAGCCTGATGGCCTGGGTTGAATACCCATGTAAAGCCAGATGCACAAAGTAACACATGCTCTGGAGTTCATTCACAGTGGCAAGAGGCCCTGGAGTGCCCATTATCTATCTATCTATCTATCTATCTATCTATCTATCTATCTATCTATCTATCTAATCTATCTATAACCTTCCTTCCTTCCTTCCTTCCTTCCTTCCTTCCTTCCTTCCTTCCTTCCTTCCTTCCTTCCTTCCTTCCTTTCTTTCTTTCTTTCTTTCTTTCTTCTTTCTTTCTCCCTCTCTCTCTGCTTGCAAATAAATAAATTAACCAGAAAAAATATTTTTAAAAATAAAAAAGTAAAAATGTTATTACTTGTGGTGCTAAGAATTGAACTCAGGACCTAAATCCATATTATTGCATGTGTTTGCCCACTGAACTACACCTCCAGACCTGGAAACCAATTTAGTATGATAATCTTTGATAAAAGCACATTATTTAGGTCACTGGGTAACCACTGCCTCTTGCCATGTATCAATAAATCATTCACAGACATCAGTGTATTAATGCAATAAAAGTGACTTGTTTCTGTTTATGGATGGTTTTACTGACTTCTTTGGAGTTTACCCATGCTGCTGAATTGATAGATTCACTAGAACTAGAGGGCCTAAGGCTGCTTCTCTCATGTTTGGTTCCACTTAGGGAATGGATGGATTGTCTTTTCTCTCTGTAGACTCTCTTATCATGTAGTTGTTAAGCCCAAATTTTCCCAGTAGCAGTTTGGTCTTAAATTAATGAAGGAAGAAGATGCAAGGTGTTTTGAGACTTACTTAAGTCTGGAATTCCTGCCTCACTTATGCCACATTTATTATGCTGATTTAAGGCCTGAGAAACAGACTACCTTTTGATGGGAAATAATGAAGTAAAGAGTTGTGGACAGGGAAAGGCAGGATCCACTGGGAACCATTATTATAAAGTTCACATATGGTAGGCGTAGAAGCAAAAGGACAGGATTTAACATATAGTAAATTATCACTAGTAAATTCTCAGTAAATGCTTTTTAATGATATAGAGCCCAAGGCAGGAAAGGATCCCAGAAAGGAAGGAGGCAGGCCTGAGAGTTTAGCCTAGGGACAGAAAATGTCCATGGCATGTGTTGATTTCTGGGCTTAAAATATAGCACAAAAAAAAGAGCAGGGGATGGGAAGGGCCAAGAATAGATAGCAAAAGATAAAGAAGTATAAGACAATTGTTGTTTTGGATTTTTTTTTTTTTACTTTTGAGAGAACATTTTCAGTAGAGTTCTGGAAAGATTGCAGAGCATTAAGGGAAGAACATGTAAAGAAGGAGATAATCTGTGTTTGGGCTTGAGAAATTTGATTTAGAAGATAATTGGTAGTTGTATCGGACAGGAGATTAAACAGAATGTATTTTAGACTCGGCTCAGTGCTTATTTGAAGGCTGAAACTGTAAAAAGTGAAAGACTGAAAAGGTGGAAGTAGGTGGTGAGAAGTGGGCATAGTAGAATCTTTAAAAAGATGGTAGAGTAGGTGATAAAAGCACAGTTGGAGAGACTTTTTAATTCTAATGAAGCTGGACAGCCTGAAACTGGAGAGATAGCTGAGTGGTTGGACAAAAGGAAGAAGAAGGGGGAGGGAAAAGGGAAGGGAAGAAGGAGAAAGGAGGAATGAGGAAGGAGACAGGAGATGGGAGAAGGAGGAGGAGGGGAAGGGGAAGGAGAAAAGGAGGAGAGAGTCTCAGAGTCTGTTTCCATGAAACTTGAAACAAAATCAGAGGGTGGAATGGAAGACTTAAAGAGAAAACCTTGGAGAAATGGCCAGTGCAGGCAAGTGGACATCAAATAGTAAGACAAATCAAGTTAAAGGCTCTTGGAGCAGTTCTAGGGACTTAGTGATGTCAAACCTTTAGCAGGCCAGTTCTTTAGACAGTGACTTTCTCTAATACCCAGGAGCATGGTGGAGTGTAGATAGTGAAACTTTTAGGGAATAAAGGGATTCAAAGTGCTAATGAGGAAAGTATTTAAATGACTGATCTTAATCTTCAGTAAATATTTTTCTGGCATTTAGTTAGAGTGCCTCTCTTCCACTCCTTTCATGGTTTCAGGAAGCTTACAATTATTAATTATCCAAGTTATGTGTTCAAAAAAGACCCACTGCTAGAAAATCATAGAAAGCTCTAGCTTGACCTGTTCTGATTCTTATTAGCACCTGCTCACACCCTGGTTTTAGAGCACTGGTTTACATATTCATTTTTTACTTTTACTTTATGGGAACATTTCCACATTTCCAGAAAAGCGGGACAGTCTTCTCTTTAGCAAAAGTACCATCTCATACTTATATCACCTCATCCTCAGAAATAATTCTATGGTTGCTATTTTACTTTATGAATTTTTAGATTATAATAATAGATAAATACAAGATTTAGGACTATGTCTTCTTTTAAATTTTTTTATTAATTTATTCATGCGTGTGCGTGCATGCCAGGGTCTCTTGCTGCTTCAAATGAATGCTAGACTCTTGCTTTATATGGGTGGCTGGGGAATTGAACCAGGTCCAACAGGCTTTTTAAACATACAGGCAAGCATCTTTAATCCACTGTGTCATCTCCCTGGACTATATCTTCTTAACGAATTGTATCATTATATACTAACATTGTTCCTAATAATGCCTTTTGTTTTGTTTCTTATATTAATACAGATATACTAATTTTATTTTGGTCAGTAGTACTTTATCTTTTTCTATCCAGTTATTGTTAACCTCTTACATATTTTTGTATTGTGTTTTTTTGTAACCTGTTTGAAAACTGGATTTTATGGACTTTAATCTGAAGATCTTTGTGTTTTAAATTGACAAGCTCTAATTTTATTTCATAAAATGAAACCAGGTTTGATTAGATCTCAACAGCTATTTATTGATACTTATTGTGCTGAACCATTATAAAGAAACATGAGAAAAATTTCCCTCAATGGGTAATTTTAAACCTGTGGGCTTTATATACACTATACTCATAAAATAAAATTACTGTGTGAATTACTATGATTGCTAGATATACCAATGGCTTAATGATAAAGCAAATTTTTATGAGTCAAAAGCAGCATGTTTCCATAGCTACTTTGACTTTTTATTTTATTTTAAAAATATTTTATTTACTTACAAGCAAAGAGAGACAGAGAGAATGGGCACAACAGGGCCTCTAGCCACTACAAATGAATGCACCACTTTGTGCATCTGCCTTTACGTACTGGGGTAATGGGGAATCAAACAGGGGTCTTAGGCTTTACAGACAAGTGCCTTAACTACTGAGCCATCTCTCCAGTCTGACCTTTTATTTTTTATGATAAATAATAAGAATCAGACACAAGTCAGGCATGGTGGCACACATCTTTAATCCCAGCATTCAGGATGGATAGGTAGGAGGGTTTCTATGAGTTCTAGGCATCCTGGGACTACAGAGTGAGTTCCAGGTAAGCTCGGCTAGAGTAAGACCCTACTTTGATTAAAAAAAAAAACCCAAACAACAAAAATAATCAGATACTACAACTGAGAGTACTTAGTCTTATGGAAAGTCACAGAACCAGTTATTTAGTAAAGTGTGTAACTTTAAGGTGTCCTCTGTCTGATGTTTCTTAATTCCTCCAGTCTTAGTAGGTTATATGATTCATTTCATTTTTCTGAGTCTCGGCTTTCTCATTCATGATGCCTACATCATAAGATAATAGTGGAGAACAAAGGAGGCCATTTGTGCATAGCTCTAATGTGATGTCTGACACATGTATAGGACATGCTGATGACTAGTAATATCATTGTCATTATAGTAGTAACAGCTAGCTTGTTAGTGTCTCAGAACTTGTCACCTTGTCTCAATTAAGTGAATTGCCTTTGAACTGTGGAAAGCTAGCACTGAGTGAGGTAAGGACCAGCAGCACTAATAATACAGATATAAACACGAGGCAGAAAATTTTCTACAAAATTTGGATTATGTTGCTCCAATGTTCTCATATGCCTGTCATAAAGTAGAATAAATATTTTTCTATAGTAAGTTGTGGTTGGGCAGTTCAGTAGATACATTTTTCTTTTAAAAAGTAAAACTTAAAGCTTTTCTGTGCAAGTGATGGCTTTAACAGATTTCTCTCCACATTTATAAAAAGTGTGGTTTAAATTAAGCAACTCATCACCTTTGATATTAAATTTCCCAGTTTTTCAAGTATTCATGATCCTACCCTAGTATGACATAAATGAGAAATATGAGAAATGTAATTTGAGTATCAATGTTATGCTAGAGTAACACCCACTATCAAAATAAAATCTGTTGTTAATTTTTTTCCTAAATTGAGGCCTTTCTGAGATTCATTTTCTCCAAAGCTACAAACATGAAATATGGTCCTAATAAAAAGCACATTGTGGGCATGGAGAGATGGCATAGTGGTTAAAACGCTTGCCTGCAAAGCCTAAAATGCTTTGCCTGTAAAGCCTAAGTTCAATTCCCCAGCACCCACATAAAGCCAAATGCACAAAGTGGCACATACATCTGGAGTTTGCAGTGGCTGGAGGCCCTGGTGTGCCCTTTCACTCTGTTTCTCCTCTAATCTCTCTCTGATTACAAGTAAATAAATAAATATTTTTAAAAGCACACTCTGAAGAACACCTTACATTTTGAAATACACCATACACTTAGACCTGTAGTCAGGATAATATACATTTTGTTTGTTTGTTTGTTTGTTGAGGTAGGGTCTTGCTCTAGCCCAGACTGACCAAGAATTCACTATGTCATCTTAAGGTGGCCTCAAACTCATGGCAATCTTCCTGAAGGCTGGGATTAAAGGCACATACTACCACACCTGACTGTTGGTTTTTAAAGAAATATTTGGTGGATAATCAAAGGTTGAATTAGATGTTTCTTGATTTTGACAGTCATCTTTCTTTTTCAATTTGAAATCAGGAGAGCTGTTTTCTGTAGAGCCTATTGTAGGCTTTTGAAAAAGGGTGAAGCTCTGTATTGGCTAGGGTGGTTAGATTCTACGGTGCTACACTCATGCATTTTCCTTGTCTGTGGACATTTAAAGATGTATCTCAAAAAGAAATAAACAAGTATGTTTGGAAAAAGGGATGTGAATCCTATACATGTTTATCTTTCATTTCCCCCACTTCTCTCTCCTTCTGTATAGTAGCCATTATAACCCAAACTTTAAGTTAAAGCCAGAGGAAAAAGAGAGTCTCAACTCCTTTTAGTTAAATGTCACTTTAAGTACTAGAATATTCCACAGTTCTTCATGCAATCATCAGCTGAAAACATTAATCACTTCCCTCTCATTGTAAATTTGCCTTAATAAGGACTGGATGTTAGTTGGGTCCTATGATAACTTTGGTACCACAGTCCAGCTGAAGTTGTTTGGGGCACACCAAGACATCCTCCAGAGAAGTTTAAATATTCAGTCTAGTAAAACTTCCTTATATTTTTATGTTTACTTTTAAATATATGACCAACAAAATTTAATCATTTAAGCCAGGTGTGGTGGTGCACGCCTTTAATTCCAGCATTTGGGAGGCAGAGGTAGGAGGATCACCATGAGTTTGAGGCCACACTCATGAGTCAACTGAGATTGCATAGTTAATTCCAGGTCAGCCTGGGCTAGAGAGAGACTACCTCGAAAAAAAAAATCATTTAATGCTCAGTTCTGTTAGCTTTGATAAATGCATAACCAATATACAAAACAGTTTCATTATCATCTGAAAATGCTGTTATGTTTCTCCTTGGAAGTCAGCCCTTCTTCCTTCCTACCCATGGCAAGCCTATCCTGGCAAGTCTGATCGATTCTTTGGCACAGTAATTTTGCCTTTTCCAAAAACTTCATATAAATAGAATCATATTATGTCATCTTTTGAATCTGGCTTTTTTAAAAAAATATTTTATTTATTCATTTGTAAGCAGAGAGAGAGAGAGAGAGAGAGAGAGAGAGAGAGAACCAGGGCCACCACCTTGTGGGTCTGGCATATGTGGGTCCTGGGGAATTGAACCTGGGGCCTTAGGCACTGGAGGCAAGTGCCTTAACCGCTGAGCCATCTCCCCAGCCCTGAATCTGGCTTTTTAAATTTAGCATTATGCATTTGAGATTCATCATTTTCATGCATGCCAGTGGTTTATTTCCTTTTTAAATTGCCATTGTATCTCTACCATCATCTATTAATTCGCCAGTTAAAGTACATTTGGGTGCTTATCAGGTTGTGATTATGAGTATAACTGCTGTGACAATTTGTGTACAAGTATTGTTGTGAATATGTGTGTTCTCTTGGATAAATTTCTACAAGTACAAGTTTCCAAAGTGTCTATATTGTTTTGTACTTTCTTGAGTAATTATTATTATTTTTATGTGTGTTGAGATTTTTTTAAAAAATATTTTATTTATTCATTTTCAAGCAGAAAAAGAGAAAGAGAGAAAGAGAGAGAGAGAGAGAGAGAGAGAGAGAGAGAGAGAGAGAGAGAGAAAGTATACCAGGGCCACCACCTTGTGGGTCTGGCTTATGTGGGACCTGGGGAATTAAACCCCCGGCCTTAGGCACTAGAGGCAAGTGCCTTAACCGCTGAGCCATCTTTCCAGCCCTTGAGTAATTTTTAAAAGCTTGAGTTGTTCAGTATCTTGGCCAGCAATTACCAGCTTTTATTTATTAGTTTTAGCCATTCTAAGAGATAGCTATTTATTGTTGGGATCTTACAGCCTTTCCATCCTCCTCTTCCATAAGGTACCCTGAGCCATGGTGGGTGTGTTTTAAGTCTGATTTAGTGTTGAGCTCTAGCAGCCTCTGGATTTCTGCTTTGGAACGTTTTTGAGTGTCCTTAGTATCTGTCCGCATTACCCCAGGTGCAGGTTGTCAGGCTGCTGTGGGAGCAGCACTCACTCATCTCTCTATTTCCCCTGTGGTTTCATCTGGGCCCTAGCTGCTGTGTTAGGTAGGGGTGGTTCATCTCCTGCCAGGGAGTCCAGCTATCATTTCTGGTCTTGTTAGTAGAATTAGGTTGTTCATGGTTCTCGCTACCTTCTGAAAGATAAAAACAGATTCTCCAACAGAGAGATCAGCATAGGTTAAATGAGACGAGCATTGTTAATTTGGCAAGATCATAGTGGATATAGCCTCTCTTTAGGCCCATGGTTAGTGTAGGCTTCCCCTTGGAATCCAGATTCTTTGTCTCTATAATGAATTGGCTTAGATCCCAGTTCCAGCTATAAGTTCCTTGACATTGAGCAGATCTCTTAGCCAATCAGGGAGTCCTTGATTAACTGTCTGGTTGAATGCCACTATGCACATAGTCACCCAATTTTTGATAAAGGTGTCAAAAAACATCCATTGAAGAAAAAATAGCACCTTTAACAAACAATACTGGGAAACTAGATTTCCACATATAGATGAATAAAACTGAACTCAATTTTCTCATCCTGCACAAAAATCACCTAAAAATTTATCAGACCTTAATGCAAGATCTGAATCTTTGAAACTGCTAGAGGAAAAAGCAGGTGAAAAACTCTTCAAGATACGTTTATGTCAGAATCATCCATAAGTTCAAGTTCTTAGGGAACTGTTGTCTTTCTCTGGGCCTTTATAGGTCTGTGTTCAAAAACTTAAAATACGTTGACACCAGATTTTAGTTTTTTTACTCTTTTTTAGGACTAAAATCACTGTTTCATTGTTCTTCAGAAACCAGACAACAAAGAAGAAGAAAGATTGCCCAAGATTTTGGTCTCTCTGTGACCAAATATTTACATTACTCTTTAATTATTTCTTTATATGTTTTTCTCAAGATTTATAGGACATTGAAAGGTAATCTGCTCATTTGAAAAAGTTTAATCCATATTTACTGTTAGGTAACTGAGCTCTTTGGCGTTTCACACATATTGCTTATGGTTAGCTTTTGGTGTTTTTTTCATATTAACATCTGTACTGATGGCTTCCCATTAATCATGTTGCAGAGTCCTGTGTATAACTCTGATGTCCAATTCTACCTTATTAAAAGTCAGCACTTCATCTGAGGTCTTTGGCTATAGGTCCTTCCTAATGCTGTTATCAAGTGAAATCTTTTCTTTTTAATATTGCTATTAAAGGGATTGTATTAATTCCTATCTGGTTCCACATTAATGTCTAGAAGTTTGAGGGGTTTGAGATTTTTACTTACAAGATAATCAGTTATCTTGGCATAATATAATGAATATTTACAATGTATTATTACAGTTGTTGCAGTTGCTTATACTTCATTTAACATGGGTCACTTTATTTGAGGTCAATTATTGGGATAGAATCTGAGGTTCTGGGGTTCGTTATGAACAAGATGATGCACATGTTCTCTGACACTTGGGGTGCTTTGTTTGCCCTTCTTTTCATGGACTGTTTTTAATAGAGGCATGAACATGATGTTGCATTTCTGCCTTGATATGTCAGCCCTTTCCAACCACTGGATTGGTCTCTCTTGCTGAAGTTTTTGCCATTCACCCTGCTACTGTTAATATGGCCTAACACCCTAGTACCATGGTTGTATAAAAGTCAATAAATATACATTTTCATCCTTCTTTAAAACTCTGTATCTTATATCCTTTTATTTTCATCACTGTGTTTGTAGGCATACTTGTTAGTCATGTTTGGAACCCATTATACATAGAATATTCTCTTAAATTATATCTAGATGACTCACAAAATTAGTTTTCTACATAACACAGCATTAATTCTGTTTTTCAGACATTGTCCAAAACTGATTTTATCCGTAGGGTATAATTACAAAGCTGTGGCTTAAGTATCAAACATCTGAGTTACATTTATGTTATTTTACCTTTATCACCTCCCACTTTTTTGTAGCTTTCCTGTTAGCTATTGAAGTACTTCTAACCCCACTTTGGGACTGTAACCTAGATGTTACTATTATGCTCTGTTTACAGATAAGAAAAGGAAAGCACAAGGAGCTTACTATCTTGCCCAGGGTTGTAAAGTTAGTAAGAATGCAGGATTTAAACTGTAGCTGAGTGCCTCTACAGTCTCTTGTTTTATTGCCTCTTTAAATTAGTCTCTTATGAGAGTTACAGGTAGTAGGTGGTGTTATGTTTCACAGTAGAGGCAATAGAGTTTATGATGGAGTAAATTCAGTTCTTGAAATGAGAGACAGGTTTGGATATATTAAAAAGAGAACATTCCAGAACATAACACAGAATGAACAAAGGCTCAGAGATAGGACTCTTAAGAATATGTTGGAGAGAAATGAAAAGATTGGGTTTACTCTACAGAAATAACAGATCACCAATGAATTTGATATTGGATTTTTTTCCACTTGAACTCTGCACAAAAAAAAAAAAAAACAACTGAGAACCCTTTAAAAAAATCTCTGAGTTCTGAGGTTAATTAAAATTTAAAATACTGCTAATTATATCTCATTAGTTGAGAACACTAATTCAGTTCTCATCTGGAAATACTTATTAGTAAGGAAATAACAGAATAAAAGTCTCTATTATAGATTCTTTTAGTCAGTTTTCCTGTCCAGCAGAACTTGATTAACTTGCAATGAGATTGGTCAAGCAAGAAAGTGGAATGTATGTTGAATTTCTGCCAAATTTCAAATGAAAATGTTATTTTAAGTGTTTTGGTCATTTATAGAGGAGCAAAGGTCTTGCATGAACTTTTTATTTTTTGCCATGAACTTTTTACTGGAAGGTTCACAAACCACTGAACATAGATAGCTTCATTATATACAAAACCCACCATACACATATATCCAGAAATGTAATTCTGTCAAAGAACTATGTGTATATACACCTAAGGGAAAACCTAGTTTTTTTGTTTTTGTTTTTTGTGGTACTGTGAATTGAACCTAGAGTCTCATACATGCCAGGCAAGTACTCTAACACTGAGCTATATCCCTCATACCTCAAGTAAAAGTCCTGATTCGAAGCAAAGCTGATTCCTTTCCTAACCCTGTGTCGCAGTCAGCTACAAGCCGGTGGGATGAATCTTCAAACCAGGCACAGTTTTTGGGAGGAAAGGATTTATTTGTAGCTATAGATACAGGGGAAATTCCAGAATGCAAAAAAGGCTGCTCCACTTTCACCGGTCTGAGCAGAGAGAAAAACCCATCACCAACACCATATATACACTAGCAAACAGGGAAGAGGGCAAGGAGAGAATTCTTTCACCTTTATATAGCCATAGGGTGGGGTCTTGCAATTCTATCCCAGACTTATTGGCTTCCTGAATCTCTGGAATTTCCTTCCTGCACTGCCCACTCAGGAAAGTATGTTTACTTCTAGCTCTCCTGAGCTTCCTTACATCCTGCCCCCTACTGAGAGACTGCCTTCCTGTGAACATTCTCAGAGACCCACCCAAGATTACTTGAAAGGTCAAGTTGGCATCAAAACTTAACCATCACACCCTGGGACTAAACAAACTAGGTTTTATAATTCAATACCAATGCTTGAAATATATAACAAATCATACACCAAGATATTTTCATATTTACAAACTGAAAGAAGTATGGAGAAGTAAGCTGATATAAAAACTTAGAAATTTAGGAAGCAAGGGGATTTCTTGGGAATTCTTTGTTTTAACTTGTATGGATATCATGTTTGTGCTTACATAAGAAATTTTAAAGCTTATTATTTTTTTTTCATTCAGCTTAATTTTATTAAAATTGTAAATGTTTATCTTTTGATTCCAAAATTTAGCCTTTAGGAAATTATTACAAAAAGAAAACACTAGTGAAATTGTACAAAATATGTATATCCAACATTATTGATAAGAGCAAAGATAAAATGGAAACAACCAAATATTAGTTATAAACATCTGTCTGCTTACACACCCCTTGTTATTCACACATATAGCAGAATAATAGCTACATATCAAAACAGATAAATTTGTGAACACCAGTACAGAAACAGATGCAAAAATATTTTAAAGAGAGCATTTCAGAACATGGTTTTTTTTTAATATTTATTGTCCATAATGAGTTACATTATTTAGTGGGCAAACCATGC